>VDFB02109042.1:60369528-60393834 GCA_007258455.2 Sequoia sempervirens
AGTATTCTTGCAAGATGGGGTCAAGAGTGTGATTAAGGCGCTTTTTCCGCCCAACCACGAAGTACATGACTTCCCTGGGTTTCTTCCTAACTCAAACAAATCCCCAGCCCTGCACGAGGAGCCTAGCAACCTGAAACAATAAAGCAGGAGGGAACTCTTGATGCAAGCCTAATGCCTATATGCATTCCTAACATGAGAATAACATTTTTCTTGCAAACAGGAGGTGGCAAAGACCTACATACATTTATTTCTAGGCTTTTATTTCCATCTATTTCAATGGTACATGTGCTTGGACAAGCATAAATAAAAATATAAATGATGGTTTTAGAAAAGGTAAAACTACCGTCTCTATGGATCCACTTCGGCATCCTGTCCCAGAAGTTTCTTAGAAGAAAATAAATAATGCATTTTCCCACATAAAACTTTCATTCAGTTTTAGACATTTCTACTTCTAAGGGTTCCATCAAAATCAATGTCTACACCAAGATTCTCAAATAGCTTTGTATAAACACACTAGCTTAAGAGAAATCCATCATACAATTGGTTTTGCAGATCAATATCCATTCTTATCTAAACAATCTAAATTCAGTCCTGTGAAACGAGCATATATAAATTCACAAGTTCTATCCCTTATTTGAATAATTCAATCAAGATAACAAATTCATATAAATTCAGAAAGAAACTATACTAATCAGCCTTATAAGTATGGGATGGAAAACATTGATTACCCACATATTTTAATGCAAGTATGTCTAAACTTATATGCAAGAGTACATTAAGTCAAAATGTAGAAGTAAATATAATTCTAACACAGAAATTTTACTCACTCTTAATCCGATTCAAAATTGCACATTTCAGGTTTGGAAACTTGTTTAATATCCAAATGAATGTAAAAGGATAATAACATCTAGTTTTAAACACCATATTAATATATTTATGCTTCTATTCAGAAATTATCATGTCTTATGACAAAATATATGATTGCAACTTGGTTTTATTTTAAAAATAGACAATATAAATGTCAAGATTTATATATGTATATATATTTCCTATGGTATACATAGGTATATGTATATATCTATAGGTGTATATATATGTGTGTGTGTGTGTGTGTGTGTGTGTGTGTGTGTGTGTGAAATATATGTATAAATATATATATACATATATTTCACAGATATATATATGTGTGTGTGTGAAATATATTTATATATATATTGCATGATTTCAAGTATTTTAGATATAAATATTTTATTTCCCAGAATTATATGTGTGTATATTATGTATATATATATACATAATATCTATTACATACATATATACATACATAATACATAGTTATCAAAACAACAAAATACCAGAGTTCGAACACAAGTTTCTGAGAAACACTATCAAGTAAAATAAGTAAACATAGTGTATATCTTAAGGGAAGGCCGATGCCTCTCCCCATGGGGAAGGAGCTGTCTATGAGGGGGAAGTGCCACCTCCATAGGCCACAGCCTATGGAGGGCATTGTCCCTCCATAGCGCAGCCCCCTCCATCATGGGGCGTGGCTGGGAGTTGAGCCCAAAATTTTGTATCTTTCATTACTTATTTTAAATACAAAACTCAAAAGAAATGTATTCAGTTTGTTCTGTGTTTTCTTTGAACTTTCAAATTTACATATATATATATTTGTATACATCTACAGAAGAGTATGTGTGTGTGTGTGTGTGTATATATACATATATTTATATTTATATTTTTGAATATATGTATAAAGATTTAATAGTTTGAAACAAGATTATGGACAAAGATTTCCTAAGGAAAGAAACCCCAATCTGGTAATAGGGTAATCATTACAGAGGAGTTGCACAATTTTTGCAAATGCATACATTCATGAAAGAATGGAAAATTTCCACAAATTTCACAGCTTTGCAAACAACTTCACACAACAAACACTTTAAATTCAATCTTTCAACAATACTATTATATTTCAAACACTTGAGAATTAAATTCATGGGAAGAGAAATTAGAAAGCTGGATATTTCGCTTCCAGTTGTAGCTGCTCTCCAGTCAATTCTTCTCTCTTTGTTTAGTCTGGAACTTGATTTCTAAAAGAGCTTCTTCTTCTCCTCTCCTTTTCCTGTTACTTTATTAACTCCTTTTTCCTACAAATTTTAAACCTCCTGAAACTTTTGAAAGAAAAGCATTTACTTGGCAACCATTAACGTTATTTTGCAGAGTATATTTTCAAGAAGAATAACAAGAACAGTTATCCCCTCTCGGGAATTCTTTTCCCTTCTTAAAAAGTTTTCCTTTTTCCATTTCTAAACCTAATCTTGAAAATATTTTTAAAATAAAAATAAAGTATAACTTATCTTTATGCATTTTATATTCTTAGATGAAAATATAAAGAATTTTCTATTTTAGTTGCTCTAAACTCCTCTTCGGAAATAATTACCAATACTAATTTTAAATTACAAGGAAAATATTTATCTAATCATCAAATAAATATCATTTAATTATAAGTTATTTTATTATCTCAAAGAATTAACACACAGTTTAAGATAGAATACTCCCTCAAAGTTTACCATGCATAATCATTTAAAAATATATATATAATTAAATTATAATGAAAATTAATTCTTCTACTTTATTACGCTTATCTTTCACGATTTATTTAATTTGACTAATCATTAAGAAATTTGAAAATAGTCAAAACAGTCAAACTAAATTTATTCCTAAATGCATCTACATGATTCTAAGTGCTTGTGTGTGATCGAGAGGACATCCTGCTTTATCCTGTCAAGAGGCTAACCTCCTCTCCTTAATCACACCCTTGGTCTTCGACCACCTGCAGCTCAAGTGCACTTAGGCACACAACAATAAACTAAATTAGTATCCCATAAAGATATAAATCAAAACAATATAATACATTAATTGAAATATTTCTATTCTATTTTGCTTCATTTTCAAAGTAGAACACATTCAATACTATTCAACTTTTCATAATTTAAAGCAAACACTTTCATATTTTGTCACACCAAAACACCATAGTATTCATTATTACTCTATCACACACATCATATCATATGACAAATCCACACAAAACCAAAAGAAAACAACATTAGAGTATGAGATGTGACATCATTCCCCACTTGGAAGATGCATCATTGACAGTCTTCTTGAGGATTCTAATGATAGTTTTGTTAGATGTCTCTGCTTGGCCATTACCTTGTGGGTAGTATGGAGTGGAAAAATTATGTTGACTATGAAATTCATCACAAAGATGGCGGACTTCTTGATTCTTAAATGGGCAGCCATTATCAGTGATTATGGACAGAGGGACACCATACCGACAGATGATATACTTCAGGATAAACTTAGAGATTTGTGTGATGGTAATGTATGTCATAGGAATAGCTTCGATCTACTTCGTAAAGTACTCAGTGGTAGTGATAATAAATTTTTGGCCAGTAGATGATGTGGGGTGGATCTTACCTATGAGGTCGAGTACCCATTGGGCGAAGGGCCATGGTGACATTATAGGATGGAGCTCCTATGCTAGTGCATGTATCAAGTCTCCATGAACTTGGCATTGACAACATTTCTTTACAAAGACATACGAGTCCTTTTCCATAGTAGGCCAATAATAACCCATTCTCATAATCTTTTTGGCTAAGGTAGGACTACTAGAATGGGACCCACATATACCCTCATGCACCCCACGCAAGGTTTCTTGTGCTTCATTAGAATCAAGACATCTCAGTAGGGTATTATCTAAGGCGCGTCAATATAGGGTGTCTCCGACGATGGTGTATTTAGCTGACTTACGAAGGAATGTCCTATGTTGGTTGTTTGAGAGGCCAGTGGGTATGATTTCGGCATGAAGGTAGTCATAGATTTCTTTGTACCATGGGGAATCAGGACCAACAATGTCACTTACCATTTCAGAATCTGGGATATCGTAGGCTGGGACCAAAAGTTGTTCTACCAAAAACTCAAACTTAGGCACGTTGTTAGGAATGTCTAGAAGTGACACAATTGTAGCCATAGCGTCTGCTGCCCTATTTAAAACATGAGGTATCTGATGAAATTTGAATTTTTCAAAGTACTCCTTAAAGCTATCATCCATGTGTTTGTATGGAGCAAGCTTCTCATCCTTAGTCTCATAATCATCATTTACCTGTCCGATTACTAGTTGAGAATCACCATATACATGTAGGTTCTTAATTTTCCACTTGACTGCCATGCGTAACCCTGTCACTAGAGCTTCATACTCTGCTATGTTGTTAGTACATGGGAATGCAATCCTGAATGACTTAGGGATGGAATCACCCTATGGTGTGATAAACAATATACCAGCCCTTGAGCCATGATTTGTATGTGAGCCATCAAATTACAGTTTCCATGTTATGTTTGTGTCTATGGTGAATATAAATTCATCAGAAAATTCTGCAACTAATGGATGATTTTCTTGTAGTGGTGCATTGGCTAACTGATCAGAAATGACTTGTCCTTTAATAGCCTTTCTCTCCACATACTGGATATCATACTCACTAAGTATGATAACCCATTTCGCCAGTCGCCCTATTAATGTTGCCTTGCTGAGAAGATATTTCAAAGGATCTATTTTAGCAATCAACATTTTTTGATGGTTTAGCATATAGTGCCTTAGTTATTGGGTAGAAAATACTACTGCAAGATAGGAACATTCAATGGTACTATAGTTGATCTCATAACCTACCAAAGTATGACTAATATAATAGACTACCCTTTCATGACCCTCATCGTTATTTTGTGCAAGCAATACTCCGAGTGATGAATGGGTTGTTGTAATATAAAGAATCAATGGTCATCCTTCAACAAGTGGCATTAAGACTGGTGTGAGTAAATATTCTTTAATTAGTTGAAAATCCTCTCCGCACCTAGCTGTCCATGCAAAGGGTACCCCTTTCTTAAGTAGATGTTGAAAAGGATGTGTCTTATCTGCTAACTGCACTATAAATCTTCTGATGGATTGCAGTCTTCCTTGTAATGTCCTTAGTTGACTGAGATTAGTTGGCGGGGGCATGTCTATGATTGCTTTTACCTTGGCTAGATCCACTTCAATTCCTCGTCTGGCAATGATATAGCCTAAAAACTTTCCTGACTTGACTCCAAACACACATTTCTTGGGATTGAGTCTCACTTTATACTTCTCCAACCTTTGAAATATCTTGTCTAAAACCTATAAATGTTCTGCCCTTGTCTTCAATTTAAAAATAAGGTCATCGACATAATCCTCCATAAGAGTGTGTACTAGATCATGATAAATGGTGGTCATGGCACGTTGATAGGTTGCTCCAGCATTTTTGAGTCCAAAGGGCATAACATTCTAGCAATACGTTCCCCAAGGATAGGTGAAAGTTGTCTTAGGTTGGTCTTCAGTTACAATTCTGATCTGGTTATATCCTAAAAATCCATCCATAAGGGACAACATCTCATACCTTGTCATTTCTACTATCATGCCTATGTTAGGCAAAGGGAAGTCATCCTTAGGACAAGCCTTGTTGATATCTCTAAAATCAGTGCAGATGCAGATGCCCCCAGTTGGTTTAGTGACTGGTACAAGATTAGAAATCCAATTTGCATAGTCGATTGATCTAATGAAACCAACGTCTAACAGTTTCTTGAGTTTTTCCTTGACTAGTAAAGCAATCTGTGGGTGCATTTTCCTCAATTTATGTTTCACTGGTTTGACACCTAGTTGTAAGGGTAAGTGATGTAGAACAAGTTCAGGATCCAACCCAAGCATGTCTGCATATGACCGGGAAAAATTTATCTGTCTCTATGCAAAGAAGTTGTGGAATTTTGGTTGCTCTTTTGTTGTCAATGACGCTGCAAAATAAACCAATCGAGGATTCTCTTTTGTGCCTATGTTGACTTCGACTGATTCTTCAATGAGCATGGGTGAATTTTCCTGTGCAACGGGGAGAATGTTCAAACCTCCATCCGTAGGCACCTTAGAGAGGTTTTTTCCTTCAGATGCGTCCTTTATTTTTACTTTTTCATCGTCTAGAGGCGCCTTTCGGTTTTCACCTAGAGACTCATCCTTTTTATCTTGTTTATTCTTTTTCTCATTTTTGCAACTAGAGGGTTGAACAGATTCCCCAAAATATGATTTTTTGTCCAAGTCAATGGTAAAACCATCCTTGTGATCACCACTAGGTATTCCTTCTTGTAATCCTAGGAACTCATCAATTGCTTCGTCGTTCTCAAAAATGTCTAAGATGGGTGTGTCTTGTTGGTCCCAATCAATGAGTTGGGGATAGACTAGGGGCATGTCATCTTCAAAGTTAGCAAAGTTTAATGGGTTCAAGGTAAGGACTGAGTTGTTCATATGGTCACAAAAGTCTTGTACTAAGTCTTGTTTTATCTTAGGTTTAGATCTAGGTGGATTGAGAAGTGGGCCTAATGCCAAGGTTTGGTTATCTAAAATAGATGTATCAGGTTGCCAAGAGGTAGGATCAAGTGATTCCCAATAATAATTTTTAAACCATTCCTCCTTTGTCATATTCTTTGGTGGATAGGAATTCAATGGATTTGGTGAGGATTTTAACATTAATTCAAGTTCTCCAAATAGCTTGTCAAGGTCCATGGAAGAGGTAGAGGATAGGGAATCCCACTCATAGTTGTTGGAGTCAGGGGAGTCATAGTGATATTGGTCTGATGGTTCGTGAGGTGTCTTAGTATCTTCTGAAGCACTTACTTCCTCAATTAAGGGTGATGTGGTACTAGGATCGCCAATATGAAGCAATTGAAACCCAAGACCTAGGCCTTTTGGCCATTGATAAACAAAGATTGGTTCAATCCTCCCATCTTGGTTTAAGCCTAAACCACTCTGTCCATTATATCCCTTTCTCCGCATGATCATGAAACCTTTTCTATATAGATCTATAGGAATGTGAGCAAGTGAGAGAGGTTCTTCATCATCTTCCTTATACAACCAGGAGGTGACATCTTCTGTATTTATGGCCTCTTTGCTTAATTCTCCCCATTTAGTGAAAGTTGTTGTGGGAGGAATGTGTATAGTGACCATAGATTGTCTCCTATCTAATGTAGGTAAACCGTATGACTTAGGAGGAATCAGATGGCTAACACAATAAGATGTCTTCATTTAATACTCTCCACAACCCTTGTCTTGGATCTCAACCCTAGGAGTGGTAGGAATTGAGGGTGAAATAGATGTTAGAGTGAGTGTGGATGGATCAACATAGGGAGATGGATTAGACGATGAAGCCTCTTGGTTTACCGTCACTTGGCATTGGGGGATCTCTTTTAGATTGGTGCAATATTGGAATGGATCTGGGTCACCATCTATAGTTATTTCAGTTCCATTGTAAGGGAATTTGAGACATTGATGATATGTGGAAGGGACCACCTTCATGGCATGAATCCATGGTTTTCCTAGTAGAAGGTTATAAGGAAGGGTGAGATCCAAGACCTGGAACTTTGTCTCCATTACTGTAGGGCCAATTCTAATAGGAATTGTTACAACCCCCTTTGATTTTCGCTCCTCATCATCATAAGATTTAATGACAATACTTTTGGTTGTGTCTACGCATGCTTTTGAGAAACCTAATGTCGTAATCAATTTTAAAGTGCACAGATTTAACCCTACTCCTTCGTCTACCAAAACTCGTCTAACTTTGGTGTCATCAACAAGGACTTCAAGATGTAAAGGTTCATTATGGTTTGTCTTTTCAGTTGCGTAGTCTTGTTCAAAAAATGTGGCATGATGATTATTGGTCAAGTAGCCAACCATTTCCTAGAAATGATTGACATTGATTTCATTTAGGACAATGGTGTTTTGTAAAGCTTTATCTAAAATAGATCGATGCTCAGGGGAAATACGCAACAGTTCCAAGATTGAGATTTGGGCTGGGGTCTTCCCCAATTGATCAAGTAGGTTATATTGTGACTTGGAAGGCTATGGTGTTTGTTGTGATGGAGGACCCTGGATAGTGATCTTAGTATGACGAGTATTGACCGCGCACTCGGGATTTGTATTGATAGTAATGGTATTGATATTCTCATCGGCAGCACAAAGGTGATTAATGGTTTTACCACTCTTATAATCATGCTTGATACTCACATAGTTGGCTGACATATTGGTCTTAGTACTCGAACTAGGAATAGTTCCTTTCCCATGGTCATGTACTGGATTAGAAAAGACTTGATGATCAGTGTTTGATGACTTTTTTTTATGTCCACTAACTTCAATTATTCTCCTTTCGACAAGATCCTGTATGATATTTTTTTAGTTGGCGACAATTTTGTAGGTTATGTCCCTTAGTTCTATGATAATCACAAAAGGAATTGTCATCCCACCAAACTGGTTTAAATTGTCCTGGATCGTATTGTCTTGGCTCTTGAAGCTGTATAAGATTATGTTGTAACAGTTGCTTGAATACGGACTCGATGGGTTCAAGGAGTGAACTCACGTTTTTGAAACCTCCTTTGTTGTTGCGGAAGTTGATTATTTTGGACCATGTTGGGAGGTTGATTGACAACATTAAGCGTGTTGGAAGAAGTGTTAGGTCCTTATAATGGGATGATTGGTCCTACTTGTACAGTTTAAGCATCAACTACCCCATCATTGGTGATGTTTTTGTTGCGAGACCAAAATCTGTTTCTGTCAATGGGGGTGTTTTGCACGATCGGATTTCTATTGGATGTTGATGTCTTAAGTTCGCCTTTTTTAATGAGATCCTTTTCTATTATAACCCCTTTTTCCACTAGTTCCAAAAAAGATTTACAACAATGTACCCTTAAGTTACTCCTTAGTTTTGCATGAAGGTTTTCCTAGAACATAGTAACTTTTTTTTTTTCAAGTATCTCGATAGGACACCGGCTAGCTATAGTCCTCCATCTCTGGAATAAAACAATAAATTTTTCACCTTTATCTTGTGTTGTGTGACACAAGGTTGCTATATGTATCTCGTGGTCTATGTTGAAGGAGAATTGCTCAACAAATTTCTCAGCCAGTTCACCCCAAGATCTGATGCCATAGTCTAGACCTAAAAACTACTCTAGTGCAATTCCTACAAGACTTCTTGGAAATAGTCAAATAAGATATGTGGGGTCATAAGTGACGTCTATGCATATGGTATAAAATTCCCTTATATGTTCTATCGAATTTCATTTTCCATTGTACTTAGGGAGATTTGGTATGACATACCCATGAGGGAAAGGGGTCATGTACAATGATCTATCAAAGGGAAATGGGCATATGTCCTTTGTTGAAAAGGATTTCTAGTTGAAATCACCATGTTATCCATCTGTGTTTGTAGTGCATGCATTTGTGTTTGTAAGACGTCAACCTGGGTCAATGATGTGCTAGGGGGGTTATGTGGATCTGTGTATGTATTCTGAAATCCAAGGTCTCATGATGGGTTTCGATTGAACATTGGTATTTGAGGTGGGTTTGGATTCAGAATGTTGGTAAACGTGTTCTATTCTGCAATCTGCATAAATTGGTGTTGACTTGGGATCTAGTGAACGGATTCTGAGTACCACTCTGGGAGAAGGGATTCTGATTTGGAATCTGTGTAAATTGGTGTTGACTTGGAATCTGGGAGAATGGATTATGATTTGGAATCTATGTGAATGGATTCTGACTGCCAATCTCGGAGAATGGATTCTAACTACCATATTGGAATGAGGGAATTCCTCTTGTTTTTGTAATTTGTGGTATAGTACTAGTGGTTTGAACACTAGGTATGGTCGTTGACTGAGGTATGGTACTTGTGATGTGAACACTAGGTATGGCTATTGATTGTGGTATGGTACTCGTGACACTGACATTTGGTGTAGAGGCTGATGTTTTAGATCTTTTACTCCCAACAAGAGGACCGAAGGGAGTGGAAGATGAAGCCCCTATAGTGAAATTAAATCCTGATGTCATGCTAGATGTACCAAATGGAGACGTATGGATTGTTGTACTCTGTGTAGGTATGCTAGATGGTATGGTTGTATTTACCTGAGGTATAGTAGTACTAACAGTCGTTGTATTTGTCCCTTGTGTAGGTTGAGTTTGTAAGGTGCTAATATCGAATCTTGTGGGTAAGGTAGCGCCTTCAGCTAGCAATTTGGCTAAGTATCGTTGACGATCATTTGCTAGGTAGTCATCTAAAAAAGAGGAAAACTCAGGGTCCTGTGTTGCAGCCTCTATTTCTTCTACGGTAATGTGTCCTTGATTGTTTCTAGTGTTGAATTTGTCTACTAAAGTCCTATGAGGTCTTATGGAGAATAGATTGATGAATTCGTTTGGGTTCGACATCTTTTCTCTCTCTTCTCTTAGACCTAGTTTCAACCATGTAAGATAAGCTCAATATGCAAGGAATGTAAAACTACGTCTATGGACAGTATGACTCTAGTCTATGTTTTTGGGATTTTCTGAATGCAAAATAAGGAATGTTATAAGATGACGCTAGTCTAAAATGACAATATCTAAAGATGCAAAATCTAAGAAAACTTCTAAGTTAATCAATTCTATAAACCTGAGATAGGGGGACCAACTACCTAAATTCTAACCAAGGCATCAATTTAGTTAAGTCAAGGAACCAATGTAGGACGAGGATCAAAGACAAGTTGAGTTTCCTAACTAGACTAATGAGCTAGGAGGACTCTCTGTAAGACAAAGGATAAGATGATAGGACTAGGTTCAATGACAGATTTCGTTGATGCTATGATTTTTCTAGAGTGTAGATGGTGGACCTATCCTAAAGTTTGCAAAAGTGACCTTCCTAGAAGTTTAATCTCAAGGAAATATGTACTCAAAGATCAAAGTAAAATGCAGAATCGGAACGACTATAGTAATGACTAAATGATACCTAAAGGATGCAAAATTGAGCAAATCGTTTCAGGTTTATGTCCAAGGACAAGTAAGACAGATCAAAGACTAGTATGACAGTGTTTACTAGACAGTGACTATGAATTCTAGTTTTCTAATAATCTGGCAAATGCATCGCAGAATTTATCAAATGTGGTTATGTTTCACAGTTGTGGTTTTCTGTCAATCAGTTGCGTGTTTCTAGTAAATTTTAGTGTATGAATCTGGAAGATGCATTTTAGTTTCTAACAGATGCGACTCATAATGACAGTTGCGACCCAAATTGTAACAGATGCGGTTTTCCTAAACTTATGCACTGGTAAAAAATTTGCACAGTGGCAAATGCGTCATTTGAGACTGCAGTTGCGGCTCACCTTGTCAGATGAGTCACAGAATATCACAATTGCGGTTTTCAAAGATAGATGTGGTTTTTGACAAAGCAAATGTGAGCTACTCTGGAAGATGCAACTCGACAGAACAATTGCGACTTTCTGGTGAACAGTTGCGACTCTATTGTATTTTCAGTGAAATTAGATATAAAACTGATGTTTTTTTGTGATCAAGTTCCGGCAAACAAAGACAATCATAAGACAAAGTTTTTTTAGTTTGATTTTGGACTCAAAGAACATTGAATTTGACAACAGACAAGCACATCCTAGGCTATGAAGGACATTATTTACTGAGTTCTCACTTGGGTTTCCCCAGCTACGCTTATTCAAGGTGAATGATTAGTAGCTTAACCCCTCTGGCTCCCCTCCATGGCTCATTAACGTCATTCGGGGCAGCCAAGCTACAGTACCCATGAACACCCCATGGCATACCTTCATCTCTACACATGAACCGTAAGAATATGAGATGGCTTCACAGGTCTGACCTGCTGCACCAATAAATAGAAGGATTTTGGACACTACAAACAAAGGTGTTTAATTAGGGAATTTCGTTCGTAGGGCATGATCCATGTGGCAAGAGTCCCCTTTTGAATCCATCTCATCGAAACCATACGCGTGATTCTTGGGCTTTCCCCAAGAATCCACTTTTATATACCGGCTGGAAGTCCCTCGAGTTCAGGGTGCTACCGGTCTAAGTTGTCCTGGGGTGAGTACTTTTTCCCACCAGAACAAGCCCAAGTTCTAGAGTTGGTAACCGTTTCTCTTACACCCAGGATCGCACGGATGCACAAGGGGAGAGGATACTTCGATGTACCAAATCGTGAGGGTAATTACACAATCATGCTTTCGCACCAAACACAGTAGACACTTGTTAATTTTAATCCAAATGAAAGATTTTATATTCTACCAAACAATCTATTTCAAAAATTTAACTAGGGTCTTCGACGTGCGTTCTGGAGAAAGATTCATTAGTAGTTTCCAGTATTGTCTTCGTCAATCATCTTGCAAAAACTCGTTAACTCCTCAAGACACACGTTGAAAATAGAAGATTAGCAAAAATAAAAACACGAAAGGAAACTGTAAATTAAAAGTCTAAACCTAAAAATATACCAGTCGGATGCGTCATTTTCTCTGTCAAATGTGTCGCAGTATTTTACCAGTCAGTTGCGGCTCAAAAAATGACAGATGCGTGATTCCTTTTCAGATGCATCATTTCTGTTCACAGATGCGGTCAAGAATGTCAATTGCATCGTTTTGTCAAGCCGATGCATCTCTTAATGTCAATTGTGGCGTTTCATCAAGCAGATGCATCGTTCCGTACAAAAACCTATAAAATCAAATAAAAATATATGGATACGCAAAGATGGTGTTTTCACGTCGGGTTCACCAAATGTAATGTCTAGAAAATGCAGAGAAATAGATCAGAGCAAACATGCAATGCAATCTAAAACTCTAATGCAATCTAAGCTAAGCAACAGAGAACAAAGGAAAGTCAAAATGTAAATAAACTAAACAATCTCACCCAATATGTATGTAATTCCATGTATCATCTCGATTTCCCTTCTCCATTTTTTCGTTGTAGTATAATTTCCCTCATATTTTCAAAATTTCGTGCAAGTATAGCCTATGATAGTGATTTAGCAAAAGATCGAAGATTCAAGATAGTTGCTCCAAAAATTCATAAGATTTCGAGAGAGATTGGAATGATGAAGAACAAATCAATTTATAAAAAATTGATTATTCGAATGATAGGCCAGGATCGAAAGATCAACGAACGGTTGAGATCTATAGATTAGACATGCATTTTGATAACTATTAGTAGTGACATGAACTATGGCTGCCAATTCTAAATCATGTGGTGCATAATTTAACTCATGTTGTTTCAATTTTCTTGATTCATATGCCACCACTTGTCCTTCTTGCATGAGGACTACTCCTACACCTTCTTCTGATGCATCAGTAATCACTGTGAAATGGCCATTCGAATCAGGCACAATTAGAATAGGTGCAGAAGTGAGTTTCTCTTTTAGCAACTAAAAAGCTTTTTCACATCTATCGCTCCACTCAAATTTATTTCCTTTCTTTTGGAGTGCGGTAATGGGTACTGCAGTTTATGAGAACCCTTGCACAAACCTCCTATAATAACCTGCAAGCCCCATAAAACTTCAGACTTCAGAAACATTCTATGGTGTTGGCCAATCTAAGATTGCCTTAATCTTATCTAGGTCCACAGTTATCCCCTCTGCTGAAATAGCATGTCCCAAATAGTGCACCTCAGATTGGTAAAAGGTACATTTGGACATCTTCCCATATAACTGATGTTCTCTCAATTGTTGCAATACTATCCTCAAATGCTTATCATGCTCTTCCTTTGACTTAGAATATATCAAGATATCATCAAGGAAGATTAAGACAAAATTATCACTGATACATTTTGGTATTTTTTTCGACGACAGGTCGTCGGAATTCCGATGGGCCGGGCCAGAATTTCGACGTTTCAAATGCCGTCAAAATTTTGACGCAATAACAACGACGAATAGCCATCAGAATTTCGACGACCTGTCGTCGAAAAAAATACCAAAATGTATCAGTGTATCCAAACAATCCCAAAAGACACTATTCATCAGATTCATGAAGGCTACAGGGACATTGGCTAGCCTGAATGGTAGCACTGTGAGTTCGTAGTGCATGTATCTTGTCCTAAAAGAAGTCTTGTGAATATCTTCATCTCTTATTCTCAACTAATGGTACCCCAATCTTAGATCAATTTTTGAGAATACCTTGGCATCTTTTAACTAATCAAACAAATCATCAATACGAGGGAGCATGTATTTGTTCTTGATAGTAACCTTGTTAAGCATCATGTAATCAATGCATAACCTCAAGCTCCCATCCTTCTTTTTCACAAATATAATAGGATCTCCCCAGGGTGACACACTTGGTCTAATGAAACCCTATTTCAACAATTCCTCTAATTGGGCCTTCAGCTCAAATAATTTTGTGGTGTTCATCTTGTATGATACTTTAGACTGAGGTTCTGCTCCCAGTAGAAAATCAATAGAAAAATAAAATACATGCTTAGGTGGTAGCTCAGTCAGCTCATCAAGAAAAACATCCTAGAATTCTTTTAGTATGGGATGGCCATTAATTGATGACTCAATCTCATCAAGGTCCTTGACCTTTATTGCATAAATAGTGCATCCCTTTTGGCTTGCCTTCTTTAATTGCATGGCAGAGACCTGCCTAAGCTCCAGAGGAATTTTTACACCACAAATCTCCACTTGGTTTCCTTGATCGTCAAGACACTTTATTGTTTTCTCTTCACAATCAACAAGAGCTTTATGTTCAATAAGCCAATTTATCCCTAAAATTACATCATAAGATCCTAGTGGTGCTACATATAAATTAACTAGTGTTTTGAGGCTAGGGAGTTCAAGTTCACTGCAAAATAGACATTGGTCTACCTGGTTCCCATACTGAACTTTCCATGAATTTTCCATATAGCCCGGTCTAATAGATAAATTAGATGCAACATGAGGATCCACAAAACTATCAATGGCACCAGTATCAATCAAAATAGAAACAGGACATCCAAAAAGTTTAGCTGCTAGCTAGATAGGAGTATCCTGATAATTTGCTTGGCGGTTGTCAACTGTCGCATGGATATGATGTTGATTCTTGTTATTCTGTCTGTTCACCCTCTCAGGGAACACACTAGTGTAATGCTCACCACCACAAGTATAGCAACCTCCATGAGGTGCTTTAGGTCTGTCAAAAAAATCCCTCCTGTTATTGTTGTTCTTCTTATTGTAATTAGCCCTCTTATTATTATTCTGGTTGCCATCATTACGGTCCTGGGGACTAACACCCCTTTTTAGATTTCTGATCTGCCTGCTATTATTTCCTTGGTTACCTTGATTGTTTTGATTTCCCTGGTTACTGTTACCTTGGCGATTTCCTTGGGACTTCTTATTGCCATACTTGGCTTCCCTTCTTTTCTTGTAGTTTTCAACCTGTTGCATTTTATGTTCCTGCATAAGTGCCAATTCAAAGGCTTCATCCATGGTAGTAGGTCTATTCATGTCCACCTCATTTCCAATTTGAGGCCTAAGCCCCAAAATGAATTTCTGAATTTGAAACCTCTCATCATGTTGGTACTGTGGTACATACTTAAGTAAGTGAGAGAATTTCTCCCAATATTGTGTCACCATCATTCCTTCTTGAATGAGCACCTGAAATTCTATCATTTTCTTGTCAAAGTAGGACTGTGGAAGCCACCTCTTTCTGAAAGTCTACAAAAAATGTTCCTATGTTACCTTACTAGGAAAAAATTGTTTATCAGCCCTTTCATTCTCCCACCATGTAGTAGCTTCACCGGTGAGCTAGTAGGACCCCCATTCAGCCTTAGTTTCTTCAGACAAGTTCTAAAGGGAAAAGTACCTTTCCATTTCAATAATCCATGCTTCTGCTCCATCCCCAAAGTATTTACCATCAAACTTGGGTGGCACAACCTTCTTGAGGTCCTTACCCAATTCTTCAGCTACCTTCGTTAGCTTACTTTGATTCTTTTCAGTTTCAGGGTTTTCTCCATTTGGTTCATTTTTGTTGTTTTCACTTTCACCAGGATCCAACCTTGATTGCCCAATTTTTCTTTCTTGTTCAAGCTTATTGATCTTGGCCTCTTGTCTACTTAGAATAGCCAAAATTTGATCCAAATTATCATTGGGATCACCACGGGATCCTCCTCCCCATTCTCGCTAATAATATCTAACATCCATTAGGAGTTACCCTGGCAAAACATAATATCAAGTGTAATTAGGAATAGCTCCTAGAGTTGAACCTTGTTGCTCTTATACCAAAATGTAACACTCAAAAAATGAAACTCTTAAAACCACAAATGTTACCAAAAACTCTTCACATTCCAAGTAAAGTAAAAGTAAATTATGCATAGAACAAGAGCTTTCCATAAGAGCTCAAAAGAAAAAGTAGTAATAAATTTCATTTCATGTATCCAAAAGGAGTACATTGCATCTAATTCAATGTTACAACAATGATCTTTACATCAATATATATCTATTTCAATAACATATCAATGAATTTCCATCAATTCATTTATTTCAAGTTACATCAATAACTTTCATCAATACATCTATTTCAATGTTACATCAATCAATGTCAAGTAAAGTTACATTAACAATTGGGTTATGCAAGCCTTTCAAAAATAATACATGAGTACATCTATAGCATAAGAAGACTCTAAACCTCAACCATTGTGACACCACTAGTATTCTTGCAAGATGGGGTCAAGAGTGTGATTAAGGCGCTTTTTCCGCCCAACCACGAAGTACATGACTTCCCTGGGTTTCTTCCTAACTCAAACAAATCCCCAGCCCTGCACGAGGAGCCTAGCAACCTGAAACAATAAAGCAGGAGGGAACTCTTGATGCAAGCCTAATGCCTATATGCATTCCTAACATGAGAATAACATTTTTCTTGCAAACAGGAGGTGGCAAAGACCTACATACATTTATTTCTAGGCTTTTATTTCCATCTATTTCAATGGTACATGTGCTTGGACAAGCATAAATAAAAATATAAATGATGGTTTTAGAAAAGGTAAAACTACCGTCTCTATGGATCCACTTCGGCATCCTGTCCCAGAAGTTTCTTAGAAGAAAATAAATAATGCATTTTCCCACATAAAACTTTCATTCAGTTTTAGACATTTCTACTTCTAAGGGTTCCATCAAAATCAATGTCTACACCAAGATTCTCAAATAGCTTTGTATAAACACACTAGCTTAAGAGAAATCCATCATACAATTGGTTTTGCAGATCAATATCCATTCTTATCTAAACAATCTAAATTCAGTCCTGTGAAACGAGCATATATAAATTCACAAGTTCTATCCCTTATTTGAATAATTCAATCAAGATAACAAATTCATATAAATTCAGAAAGAAACTATACTAATCAGCCTTATAAGTATGGGATGGAAAACATTGATTACCCACATATTTTAATGCAAGTATGTCTAAACTTATATGCAAGAGTACATTAAGTCAAAATGTAGAAGTAAATATAATTCTAACACAGAAATTTTACTCACTCTTAATCCGATTCAAAATTGCACATTTCAGGTTTGGAAACTTGTTTAATATCCAAATGAATGTAAAAGGATAATAACATCTAGTTTTAAACACCATATTAATATATTTATGCTTCTATTCAGAAATTATCATGTCTTATGACAAAATATATGATTGCAACTTGGTTTTATTTTAAAAATAGACAATATAAATGTCAAGATTTATATATGTATATATATTTCCTATGGTATACATAGGTATATGTATATATCTATAGGTGTATATATATGTGTGTGTGTGTGTGTGTGTGTGTGTGTGTGTGTGTGTGAAATATATGTATAAATATATATATACATATATTTCACAGATATATATATGTGTGTGTGTGAAATATATTTATATATATATTGCATGATTTCAAGTATTTTAGATATAAATATTTTATTTCCCAGAATTATATGTGTGTATATTATGTATATATATATACATAATATCTATTACATACATATATACATACATAATACATAGTTATCAAAACAACAAAATACCAGAGTTCGAACACAAGTTTCTGAGAAACACTATCAAGTAAAATAAGTAAACATAGTGTATATCTTAAGGGAAGGCCGATGCCTCTCCCCATGGGGAAGGAGCTGTCTATGAGGGGGAAGTGCCACCTCCATAGGCCACAGCCTATGGAGGGCATTGTCCCTCCATAGCGCAGCCCCCTCCATCATGGGGCGTGGCTGGGAGTTGAGCCCAAAATTTTGTATCTTTCATTACT
Source organism: Sequoia sempervirens (assembly GCA_007258455.2). NCBI lineage: Eukaryota > Viridiplantae > Streptophyta > Pinopsida > Cupressales > Cupressaceae > Sequoia > Sequoia sempervirens. Next base: position 60,387,644 of record VDFB02109042.1, read on the forward strand.
TATTTTAAATACAAAACTCAAAAGAAATGTATTCAGTTTGTTCTGTGTTTTCTTTGAACTTTCAAATTTACATATATATATATTTGTATACATCTACAGAAGAGTATGTGTGTGTGTGTGTGTGTATATATACATATATTTATATTTATATTTTTGAATATATGTATAAAGATTTAATAGTTTGAAACAAGATTATGGACAAAGATTTCCTAAGGAAAGAAACCCCAATCTGGTAATAGGGTAATCATTACAGAGGAGTTGCACAATTTTTGCAAATGCATACATTCATGAAAGAATGGAAAATTTCCACAAATTTCACAGCTTTGCAAACAACTTCACACAACAAACACTTTAAATTCAATCTTTCAACAATACTATTATATTTCAAACACTTGAGAATTAAATTCATGGGAAGAGAAATTAGAAAGCTGGATATTTCGCTTCCAGTTGTAGCTGCTCTCCAGTCAATTCTTCTCTCTTTGTTTAGTCTGGAACTTGATTTCTAAAAGAGCTTCTTCTTCTCCTCTCCTTTTCCTGTTACTTTATTAACTCCTTTTTCCTACAAATTTTAAACCTCCTGAAACTTTTGAAAGAAAAGCATTTACTTGGCAACCATTAACGTTATTTTGCAGAGTATATTTTCAAGAAGAATAACAAGAACAGTTATCCCCTCTCGGGAATTCTTTTCCCTTCTTAAAATGTTTTCCTTTTTTCGTTTCTAAACCTAATCTTGAAAAGATTTTTAAAATAAAAATAAAATATAACTTATCTTTATGCATTTCATATTCTTAGATGAAAATATAAAGAATTTTCTATTTTAGTTGCTGTAAACTCCTCTTTGGAAATAATTACCAATACTAATTTTAAATTACAAGGAAAATATTTATCTAATCATCAAATAAATATCATTTAATTATAAGTTATTTTATTATCTCAAAGAATTAACACACAGTTTAAGATAGAATACTCCCTCAAAGTTTACCATGCATAATCATTTAAAACAAAATCTATAATTAAATTATAATGAAAATTAATTCTTTTACTTTATTACGCTTATCTTTCACTATTTATTTAATTTGACTAATCATTAAGAAATTTGAAAATAGTCAAAACAGTCAAACTATATTTATTCCTAAATGCATCTACATGATTCTAAGTGCTTGTGTGTGATCGAGAGGACATCCTGCTTTATCCTGTCAAGAGGCTAACCTCCTCTCCTTAATCATACCCTTTGTCTTCGACCACCTACAGCTCAAGTGCACTCAGGCACACAACAATAAACTAAATTAGTATCCCATAAAGATATAAATCAAAATGATATAATACATTAATTGAAATATTTCTATTCTATTTTGCTTCATTTTCAAAGTAGAACACATTCAATACTATTCAAATTTTCATAATTTAAAGCAAACAATTTCATAGTTCATCACACCAAAACACCATCGTATTCATTATTACTCTACCACACACATCAGATCATATGACAAATCTACACAAAACCAAAAGCAAACAACATCAGAGTTTGAGACGTGATAGAGCTTCAAACTTCTTCCCAGATCTGAGGGACCAATCTTGGCATGAAATTTTTGTTGGGTGTGATTTGGGGTTTCAAGGACCTCATCATTGAATTGATGGCATCAGAGAAAGTTAGGTTTTCCTTTTATTTCATCAATTTTCATTATGTTTTGACTTATCTACAAGGGTTTGAAGGAGGGTTTAACTTGCCAAATCTGGGGTGTAACTAATTTTTTGAAGCATTTTGGGTTAAATTTGACCCCATCATTGCATTTGGAAAACTTGAGAACCTAAGGATCAACTACCAATTCATCTAATTTCAACACCTTAGACTAAGGCATCAAGAAATTTTTTAGTTGTATAGATCTATACAGATATGTGTACTTTGATGCAATGTATGGCACTATCATTAGTACAGTCTATAGGGTTTGTTAGTGGAATATGGCATATTCAAGTAGAATATTCCACCTTTTGCATCAGCAATGTACTCCTTTTCATCATTCTGCAATATGATTTCTTTTCATTTGGTCAATGTCATTTATATCGCTACAGGCGGTATGAATTCATTTATTAACTATCAAGATTTTAATAATATAAAATTTTGTTTAAATATTTTGTCGTTAGGTTTATTTATTACTGTCGACCATCATTTTTTGTTGGTTGCATGATTGTCCCTTGCTAGGTTCATAACCCCTAGTCATGGGGTTAGTTGATCGTTATCAATGGCCAATTTGAGGGCTTGGCACCTAGGGTAGCATGGCCTATGGCCCGCCACCCCCCAACAACACCATCCCAACCGTGTCACCACCGTTAGTGGCACATTTTTTACAAAAAAAAAAAATTATGCCGACAGGTCACATGGAGGACCAAGGGTTTAAAGCTCGAGGCCCCCAATTTTCTCCCTTAAGGCCCAAATCGGGCATTTTTTTTAAACTTCCATAACTTGCAATCCAGGAGGTCATTTTTCACCAATGAGATATCGTCAAAAATTTGGTTTTTCTAATTTTTCATTTGTGTAGGTTATTTTTCAAAATTTTGTTTTTTTTAGTTGTTAATTGTTATTTGACGTCAGATCTTTATTTTTGGCTCCTAATCTCATAAATTTTGTCCATGATCTCCTATTTTCATGATTCTTGTGAGATTGGAAAGGTATTGAGGAGCTCTATCTTACCATCCATGCACTTTTTCATATTTTTGTCCCAAGTATATTGTTATTTTAGTTCTTGCCTAGATGGGTATCTTGGAGATTACTTGGACATTTTGATAGTTGGGAGGGTGCAATTTTGATCTTTGCACTTCATTTTCATTTTAGAATGATGTTCTATATCATGTTGCATCATTTAGATTCTAGGGTTGCTCCATATCAAGATTTTTCCAGTGTTCCTTAGCATCAATTCTATTGTTTCTTTATCATGATTCCAATTGTGAGTCCTTGAGTGACTCTAATACGATTTATAGCATTAGAATTATCTTTCCTTTGCTTGCCTTAATTAAGGATTCCAGTGTTACTCAACTAGCGTGCTTTCAATGTTTATTTGCAATGGTTTATCTCATTGGGAGGGGGCTAAATGGTCTCTCTTCATCTCTCTTATGGGGGGTCTTTTTCCTCAAATTGGGTTTTGTCCTCTCATTTTTTATGGAGAGTATTATCATATCTTTTCTCTCTTTTGGGGAGGAGTTTTTGTCCTACTAGGTCTTCTCCTTTTCTCCATTTGTGAGTGATTTCATTTGCATATGTATATGGGTATCTAACATGGCATTGTATCTGAGACCCATCTTTGTGTCATTTACATAATTGTACTTCCTAAGTTATACTTAAGGGGGGTGTTAGTGTAAATAGGTTTTCTGCCTATCTAGGTCCTATTTACATGTTAAGTCCACTTAGGTCCTAGGAAGGAATCTTTCTAGTTAGTGTTAGTTGTCACTAGATCTTATCTTATCTTTTGGCATTTAATGGTTGTGTCCTAAGTCCTTTAATATTTGTTGAGGTAGTTGTCTCATTGTAGAGGATTAAGACACATGTCATGATCTTGTCTAATCCTATCTCACAACTTTCCTTTATAAGCAAGGCATCATATGTATATTATCATATTGAATATGGCAATCTTACATCCATAATAATAGCATTATATTTCTATCATTTCTCTCTTGTGGAAGTTATTGTTGTCTTTCAAGTGATCCTAGGGTGTTGAGGAGTTCACCATAAACTCTTACATGGTATCAAAGCTTCAATGTTGTAGAATTCTTCCTAGATCTGAGGGACTAATCTTGGCATGAAATTCTTATTGGATGTGAGTTGGAGTTTCAAGGACCTCATCATTGAATCCAAGGCATCAAAGAAAGTTAGGTTTTTCTTTCATTTCATTAATTTTCATTAGTTTTGACTGATCTACAAGGGTTTGAAGGAGGGTTTCAATTGCCAGATTCGGGGGGGTAGCTAATTTTTTGAAGAATTTTGGGTCAAATCTGACCCTACCATTACATTCAAAAGTCTCAAAGAACCCAAGGATCAATTGCCAATTCGTCAAATTTTGTTTGATCAATCATCAAGAAAAAAATTTAGTCATGTAGATTCGTGCTTGGTCGTATTGTACAACGCCATCATCTATACAGTCTGTAGGGTTTGTGACCGATGGAATCTGGCATATTTGAGTGGAATATTCCACCTTCTATGTCAATAGTATACTCCTCTACGTCATTATACACTATGATTTATTTTCATTTGGTTGGTGTCATTTTTGTCCCTCCAGGTGGTACAAATTCATTTATTAATTGGCATAGTTTTAATAATATAAAATTTGGTTTAAATATTTTATTCATCGACAATTTTATTTATTACCACCAACTGTGGTTTGTTTTGTTGGTTGGGAAATTATCCCTCACCAAGGTCATAACCCCTAGTCATGAGGTTAGCTAACTACTACCAGTAACCAACCTAAGGGATTAGCGCCCAAGGTGGCGCAACCTATGGCCCGTCACCCCCTAGCAGCATCACCCCAGTGGCACTGCTGCCGCTAGTGGCATTTTTTTATAAAAACCTTTTTATTCCAATAGGTCACATGGAGGTCCAAGGGCGTAAATCTCAAGGCCCCCAATTTTGTCCCTAGAGGCCCAAATCAAACATTTTTTCAAACTTTCATAACTTGTAATCTAGGAGGTCATTTTCACCAACGAGATATCATCAGAAAGATGGCTTCACCAATATTACATTGGTGTAGGTTATTTTCTAAATTTTTGTGGTTTTCAAGAATTTATTGTTGTTTGAAGTTAGATCTTCATTTTTGGCTCCCAAGCTCATAATTATTTTCCATGGACTCTTGTTTTCATGATTCTTGCAGCATTGGAAAGGTATTGAGGAGCTCTATCATGCCATCTATTCATTTTTCCCTATTTTAGTCCCAAGTATATTGTTATTTCAGTGCTTTCCCCAATGGGTGTCTTAGAGATTACTTGGACATTTTGATAGTTGGGAGGGTGCAATTTTGATCTTTGCACTTCATTTCAATTTTAGAAAAATGTTATATATCTTGTTGCATCATTCAGATTCCAAGGTTGCTCCATATTTAGAGTTTTCCAGTGTTCCTTAGCATCGGGTTTGTCATTGCTTTATCATGATTACAATTGTGAGTCCTTGAGTGACTCTAACATGGTTTCTAGCATCAAAATTATATTTCCTTTGCTTTCCTTAATTAAGGATTCTAGTGTTACTCAACCAGTGTGCTTCCTATGTTTCTTTGCATCAGGTTATCTCATTAAGGGGGGTTGAATGGTCTCTCTTCGTCTCTCTTCGTCTCTCTTATGGGGGTTATTTTTCCTCAAATGGGGTTTTGTCCTCTCATTTTTCAAGGAGAGCATTATTGTATCTTTTCTCTCTTTTGGGGAGGAGTTTTGTCTCGCTGGGTTTTCTCCTTTTATTCGTTTGTGAGAGATTACATTTGCATTTGTATATGGGTACCTAACATGTCTTTGTATCCAGGACCCATCTTTGTGTCATTTACATAATTTTACTCCCTAATTTGTACTTAAGGGGGGGTATTGGTGTAAATAGGTTTTCTACCTATCTGTATCCTATTTACATGGTTTAATTCCACTTAGTCCTAGGAGAGAATATTTATAGTTAGTGTTAGTTGTCACTAGATTTTATTTTATCTTTTTCATTTAATGGTTGTGTCCTAAATCATTTAATATTCGTTGGGGTAGTTGTCTCATTGTATAGGATTAATACATATGTCATGATCTTGTATAATCCTATCTCACAAAGTTTGTCTTTATAAGCAAGGCATCATATGTACATTGTCATATTCAATCTGGCAATCTTGCATCCATAATCATAACATGATATTTTTTCCATTTCTCTCTTGTGGATATTATTATTGTATTGTATGTGATCCTGTGGTATTGAGGATTTCACCATAAACTCCTACATAAGCTAGGCATCATTAGTACATCCTAGACAATTCAATTCAGTTGTACAAGTCCAATATATCACTGCAATCTTGATATTACATATTGGCCATTTCCTACATCCTGATGCAAGAGCATCCAGTGGTGTGAGGGAAATCTTACATCACCCAAAAATATGTTTTCTATTTACATTCCTTTTGTTATCTTTTTATAGATTTTTTGGCATTTCTGAATACCCTTTTCGTTGAATAAGAGTTTCCAACTTTTAG
>VDFB02109042.1:60393934-60418281 GCA_007258455.2 Sequoia sempervirens
GTGACCAAGGAAGGAAACACTTTATTGGGTTCAATTCTAATGCAAAAGTGAGTGAAAACTAGCCTACACCATTCCTTGGTGGCATAGTCCAAAGAGTGAAAGTTACCAAAAGAATTAGCCACACCAACAATAATCTCCTAGTCCCAAAATTATAGGGGAAGCCCAAGGAGGTGGACCTAGGTTGGGAGGGTAACAACCAAATGATCAAAAGGATCAAAGCTCGGGTGCCACTTACACAAAGCTAGGCTCTATTTACCAAAGAACCAAGGACCCCCAGTTAAAGCCTTCAAATAGTCAGGACTCCTAAATGGTAAAGGAAAAGCAAAAAATGCTCCTAGGGAGAGCAAAGAGGGAAAAGGAACCCTTAATGGACCATCGAGAGGATGCCCATTTTCGAATAGATTCAATATTAGGACACCTTCCCACAAACCTTTCAATAAGGGATATCTCAATTTTCACCAAAGAACAATCAATGAAAAGATCCTTGATTTTTATAGTAGTCCCTTCATAGAATGCAGTATCTATACACCATAAGAGCATACCTTCTTGTTACTAGCAAAAAGAGCTTTCCAATTTGGCATTGAAGGTACCTTTTGAGAAATAGGTGAAGGGATAGGTGGTGACCCACAAGGCTCATGACTGCCATTGGGCAGCAAACCCTACTTAGCAGAACTGCCAAGGACCTCACACTCTAGAGGACGAGAACTAGGAGATTCCCGCCCAACACCATCATCTTGTGCACTGCTCATTTCAAAATGATTCTTAGATGTTTTTAATTATATAAATTAATATATTTAAATACCAAGACTTAGTAATTATTCACACAAATGTGTACTAAGTCAATTATTAATATCTAGTAGGAAAGTGTAGGAGTCAAAAATTTTGAATTTAATTTTAAATTTTTCAATCAATCCATAATTCATAATAATTGAATCCAAGAACTATAAAATTGACCTAAGATAGGTAAATGAAAATCATGAGATTAGGAATAGGTATAAAGAAATGTGGGTTAATGATATGATGAATTTATGGAAATAGGTGTAAATAGGGTTAAGATAAGATCAAATTTATAGAAATGTGTATAAGTAGAAGTAATTAGGAATATACATGAATTGTGGAATAAGTCAAGCTTAAACCAAAAATATGTCATTGATCAATAAGTAATTGAATAAAATTATCTCATTTAAATGAATCCAAAACCAAATAAAAATTAACATAGATATACAAATTTCACCTTACAATACCCAAAAATACTTCAAAAAGTAATTTATATAAACTTAGCATACCAAAAAAGAAAGTGACGATCTTGTATGCCTAAGAAATTATTGCATAAATGATACCCATCATATATAAGTTTTGCTATGTTTAATTGATTTATTTGTTTAACATTTTAGTCATAGTTAAAATAGAGATGTAACATGAAATTTCCACATCCCATGATATCAATATAAATGGATTTCTAGATTTTGATCATGTAATTTTCTATGATCATACTTCATGATTCATTCTCTTTTCCATCTCTAATTAATCTTGATGATAGATCATAGAATATTATCTGAAATGCCGATGATACAAAAGTTATACAATCAAAATCCATATATATATATACAATGAAAAGATTTATTTCATTTTTTTTCGAACACAAAATTAAACATTAACATCTTTCGTAATATGAGAAGAAATCTTGGATTAATATTTCTGATTATATGCTTGAAATGAAGCCTTAATAGTATACCTGTGCATTTGCTTTTATAGAACCCACATGGCGTTGTTACATCTATATCACACAGACACTCCTCAGTATCCAGAGACATGAACGTCAAACCCGCATGTCTCTATCAGATTACTTAAGGAATTGAATGACATATATAAATTAAAAATATATATATTAATCATGTAACATCTCATAGTTTGCCTATATTGCAGCTGTAGAGTTTCGTTCAAGAATCACATGAATTTTTATGGGAACCCATATGAAGTCAAATTGGAGTAATCAAAGGTTTTGGAACTGTTTATATGGTTTCTAATTCACCAACCTTTGCATGGCCAATATATAGTTATTAGTGGCCTATTCCGGGGCTATCACCAGATGGAAGCTTATTCTGCAACGTTGTACTCTTCTCAAGAGGGCGTGCCATTTGCTTCGAATCTGATAAGCTGTGGACAGGCTGCATATCCAGCTCTAAGCCCAAGTGCTCCTCTTTCACAATACTCAGTTGACCTAAAAAATTATCCTGCACAGATTGTCTCTTCAGAATTCTCCTTCCTTCTACACTTTCAATATGAAGTGTTATTGTCATGGAAATCAGCAGAATCAACGTCATCTTCATCATCCAACAGCTTGAACTGCTCCCCATTGTTTAAACTGGGCGACCGTTCAAACAATGAGTGTTTTTCTCTCAGCAGTACTATGGCTAAATTTTTGTGAGAATGAATGTGTACAAGACTTGATAATCCAGACTTTGGCTTAAAAGCAAATGTGGGGCAACGTATATAAAGGGAAACAGTGTAATGAGTTGGTATGCGAAGGTTAGAGTGCAGCAGCCAAACACTAGAAGTCAAATTTGACGGGACTCTGGTAATTTCACTTGGTCAAATATGAGACGTACTGCTCAAGTCGCAGATAATCTTATCATGCCACCTCGTCGTCAGAAACATTTTTTATAGCCAGTATTAAAAACCAACGTCCCAAGGATATTACTTTTGAGGATATCTGTCTCCTTTCTAGAAGTCAGCAAAGAGTTTGATTGCCCACTTACCTTCCTCTCCAAGTAATGTTTGACTATGACTATGTTTGAGATCTTAAACAGCCGTCTAGTCCAAGTTGTTTATTGGACGTTTCTATCATTCTTGCTATTTGTTAAAATGGTCCCCAAGGATGAAATCACTTCTTTTTGTATTTATCTTGAAACTTGTTGCAGGACGTATTGAAAGAAAGATTTATCCAACAATTTCAATCAGTTGTAAAAGCAGCTCCGGTTTTACTTATGCCATGACTATTGTCTATCCAGCCTCCAGAAGTCTGTGTAAGATAACTTAAAAGTTTTACTCTTTTTATTTTTAAATCATAAAAATTGGTATAAAAAAATTTACCACTGGCATGACACGCCTTTTTGTATCACAGGGATGGTGGGGAGATTAGACCTGATGACCTCTTACCTGCAACTTACCATTATTTTGATTCAAAAATTATTATTATTAAATAGCATGAGTTTATATCAAGATATTTAATAATAAAAAAATAGATGATTATATAGAGTAATTAAATGACAAATATTTTTTAATTATTAGAAGAAAGATGATTAGACTTATGTCACATCAAGCTTGTGTAGGATAATTTCTACATGTGTATTCATTATTTTGATGCTAGGAATATTATTAAATGATAAATATTTTTTTCAAGTATTAGAAAAAAGATGGTTTGACTTATACCCCACCAAGTTTGTATAGGTTAATCAACAAGTTTAGTCTTTTTTTCAACTGTAGGAATATTATTAAATAGTGTGAGTTTATAACAAGATATTTAAAATTAAAAAATAGATGATTATATTGAGCACTTAAATAAATATTTTTTTAAGTATTGCAAGAAAGATGGTTTAACTTATGCCACACCAAGTTTTTGTAGGATAATCCACATATTTAGTCATTATTTTGATGTTAGGAATATTATTAAAGAGTCTAAGTTTATAATAAGATATTTCATATTAAAAAATAGATGAATGTATAGAATAATTAAATGAAATAATTTTTAAGTATTAGAAGAAAGATGAGTTCAATTATGTCACTTCAATTTTGTGTAGGATAATCTACAAATTTAGCCATCATTTTGAAGCTAAGAATATTATTAAATAGTGTGAGTTTATAATAAGATATTTAATATTTTTTTTTTAAAAGATGATTATATCTAGAGTAATTAAATGATAAATATTTTTTTAAGTATTGGAAGAAATATGGTTTGAATTATGCCACACCAAGTTTGTGTAGGATAATCCATAGGTTTTGGCATTATTTAGGGTTATAGAGACCTAAAATTATGCAAGTTTCTCCTTACAATATGTCAACATATTTTAATGGATAACTCTACATTAATACTTTGAAATAAGGAATATGTAAATGACATACAATATAATCTTACTTAATAATCCCTATGCACTACAACATTCTCAGTATTTCAATCAAATAAATTAACCTATCCTTTGAATAGAAGCAATCAAATTATAACCTTGAGAAAATGTTGAAAATTAGCATACACAAGCATGTGGATGATCTATATACACATTCTAATATAATGAATTCCTTAAGCTCTAAACCAAAGTGTTTCTAAAATGATTTTCTCCTTGTAGTCTCTTGATTTTTAGATGATCCTTAGATGTTTTTAATTATATAAATTAATATATTTAAATACCATGACATAGTAATTAGTCACACAAATGTGTACTAACTCAATTATTAATGTCTAGTAGGAAAGCGCAGGAGTCAAAAAAATTGAATTTAATTTTTTAAATTTTTCAATCAATCCTTAGCTCATCATAATTGAACCCAAGAAGTATAAAATTGACCTAAGATAGGTAAATGTAAATCACGAGGTTAGGAATAGGTATATGGAAATGTGGGCCAATAATATGATGATTTTTTGAAAATAGTTGTAAATAAGATTAATTTAACATCAGATTTATAGAAATGTGTATAAGTAGAAGTAATTAGGAATAGACAAGAATTGTAGAATAAGTCAAGCTTAACACAAAAGTATGTCATTTATCAATAAGTAATTGAATAAAATTATCTCATTTAAATGAATCCAAAACCAAATAAAAATTAACATAGATATACAAATTTCACTGTTATAATACCCAAAAATACTTCAAAAAGTAATTTATATAAACTTAGCATAACAAAAAATAAGTGACTATCTTGTATACCTAAGAAATTATTACATAAATGATACATCTCATATATAAGTTTTGTTATGTTTAAATGATTTATTTGGTTAACATTTTAGTCATAGTTAAAATAGAGATGTAATATGAACTTTCCACAGTTCATGATATCAGTATACAATATAGATTTCTAGATTTTGATCATATATTTTTTCTATGATTACCATCTCTGATTACACTCCACAATTCATTATCTTCTCTAGTTCTAACTAATCTTGATGATAGATCATAGAATATGATCCGAAATGTTGATAGTACAAAAGTTATACAATCAAAATCCACAAATATATATACAATAAAAAGATGTATTTCATCGTTTAAAACACAAGACTTATTCTTGCTCGAATCTTTCGTAATATGAGAAGAGAAGAAATCTTGCATTAATATTTCTGAGTATATGCTTGAAATAAAGCCTTAATAGTATACCTGTGCATTTGCTTTTATTGAACTATCATGGCGTTGTTACATCTATATCATAAAGACACTCCTCAGTATCCAAAGACATGAACGTCAAACCCGCATGTCTCTATCAGATTACTTAAAGAATTGAATGACGTGTACATAAATTAAAACAAAACATTAATCATGTAATTTCTCATAGTTTGCCTATATTGCAGTTGTACAGTTTCGTTCAAGAATAAATTGATTTTTTATGGGAACTCATAGGAAGTCAAATTGGAGTAATCAAATGTTTTGGAACTGTTTATATGGTTTCTAGTTCACCAGCCTTTCCATGGCCAATACATAGCTTTTAGTTGCCTATTCCGGGGCTATCGCCAGATGGAAGCTTATTCTGCAACGTTGTACTCTTCTCAAGAGGGCGTGCCATTTGCTTCGAATCTGATAAGCTGTGGACAGGCTGTATATTGAGCACTAAGCCCGAGTGCTCCTCTTTCACAATACTCAGTTGACCTGAAAAATTGTCCTGCACAGATTGTCTCTTCAGAATTCTCCCTCCTTCTGCACTTTCAATATGAAATGTTATTGTCATGGAAATCAGCAGAATCAACGTCATCTTCATCATCCAACAACTTGAACTGCTCCCCATTGTTTAAACTGGGCGATCGTTCAAATAATTAGTGGTTTTCTCTCAGCAATACTTGGGCTAATTTTTTGTGAGAAAGAATGTGCACAAGACTTGATAATCCAGACTTTAGCTTAAAGCAAATGGGGAGCAATGTATATAAAGGAAAACATTGTATAGAGTTGGTATGCGAAGGTTAGAGTGCAGCAGCCAAACACTAGAAGTCAAATTTGACGGGACTCTGGTAATTTCACGGGGTAAAACATGAGAGGTGCTTAAGTCGCAGATTATTAAAAACCAACGTCTCTGGGAAATTGCTTTTAAGGAAATTTGTCTTCTTTCCAGCAGTCATTCAAGAGTTAGATTGCCAAAAAAAAAGTTCAAACTTTCTTATCTTCCTTTCCAAGTAATGTTTGACTCTAACTATGTTTGAGATCATAAACAGTAATCTGGTCCAAGTTGTTTATTGGATGTTTCTATCATTCTCTCCATTTGCTAAAATGGTCCCCAAAGATGAAATCACTTTTCTTGTAGCTGTCTTGAAACTTTTTGCAGACTGTATTGAAAGAAGTTTTATCCAACAATGTCAATCAGTACTAAATGAGTTCTGGTTTGACTTATGCCACATCAAGTTTGTGTGGGATAATCCAAAGGTTTAGTCATTATTTTGATTTTAGGAATATTATTTGGTTTAGTCATTATTTTGATTTTAAGAATATTATTAAATAGTATGAGTTTATAATAAGATATTTAATATTAAAAAAAATGATGATTAGATAAAGTAATTAAATGATAATTTTTTTTAAGTATTAGAAGAAAGATAATGAAAGAGGATGTGAGTTTTGTATAATGGATAGGAAACTAGATGAATAAAAAATGTAAGATTAAACTTATTCTTCTCTTTTTTTCATCTAGACGTTAATGTATAGAGTTAATTGTTTGTGATATTTTATATAGGACTTGTAAATAGAATTGTTTAGTCTTAAGTGGACCTAATCATGAACATTTTTATGCTCTATTTTAGTTGATTTTGAAAACATTGATAATTTTACCAAATTCTTCACCTTCTATAATGCACAAAGTAGATATCATGACCAACATCTTCTTCACTAAATATGAACCAAGCCAATTTGGTCTAAACTTTCACCCTTCACCATCTCTTTTATCAATTAGGTTGTCAATCTAAGTATGGGGTATCCAACTTTGAATGGTATAGGGGCACTTTGTTACATTGTAATGTCAACTTGTAGGGGGCTAACTAACCAAGACTAGGCCTAATCCACCATGGTTCAAATACTTGATGAGTAACTTTTTGAATAGTGGATCTCATATCATTAGCATTTTTTCCTAGTTGGTCTAAGTTTGAGCTTGTAGAAACATGATGATTAACCTTTGATTTAGAAATCTCCCAAATATTAGTCTCAACCATGCAAACACAAGGGGCATCCTAGATATGAATAGTAGTAAGACTTGTATGTGAATAAGTTCCTATTAAATGAGAATCAAAAGGAAATATGATGGATTGATCCTCCTTAAATAGTTTAGAAGTTGTGATCTTAGAAGAAACTATAGAAAATATGTTAAGAACTTTTTGAAGGTTCTCATTCTTTTTTTTAACTTTATTCTCATCTATAAGAAAAGGTTCACAATTATTGAATCCAAGTTTTCTTATACTAGCTCCATTTCATCCCATAGAGGGCTAATGGGTTCAATTTGAATAATCCTTCTTCTTAGTTTGTTCACCTCTATAAAAAACAAAACGATTAGTATCTCCCTTGACAATGTAGAGAAAATGGATTTCAATAGGATAGAGATAATATCTCTCATTTTATAAATCTAATGCCATACAAGAATCATGTTGTATCTAGTTTCTCCATTTCATCCCATAGAGGGCTAATGGGTTCAATTTGACTAGTCCTTAGTTTGTTCACCTCTATAAAAACCAAAAGGATTAGTATCTTCCTTAACAATGTAGAGAAAATGGATTTCAATAGGATAGAGATAATAGCTCTCATTCTATAAATCTAATGCCATACAAGAATCATGTTGTATCTAGTTTCTTCATTAATGATAAAGAACATTGTAGGTATGATTTTAAGATTAACTTTGATATAGAGATTAAAATTTGTAATGATTGAAAGGAAATCTAGTGCACAAAAGATGCTTCTTACACTAATATAAGCAAAGGAGATTTATAAAAAAATATTTAAACACATTTAATCAATTACAGTTACAAACATATGCACATTCAAAATATGTAAAGAAAATCAACTATGCAAACCATGACACTATAATTTACATGGGAAAAACCTTATGAGAAAAAACCCACACTCCAAACTTTCAGCTCAAATTTATATTATTAGTAGCAACAACAGTTACAATAAAATGTCAAAGCAATTCTCTTCAAGAGTCTCACACTACAACAAGAATTTGGAGCAATTTTGGTAGCATAACGATGTCCAAGCAATTCTCCAACCTATCATACTGAAAAATGCACTAATTCATCAAGTATTTATTACACTCAAACATGAAGAGAGGGTGAAATTTTTTCTCATAATCATATCACATGCCCAAGTGTGAATATTTGTTCATTATGACATGTTGTCATAGTCAGAACCCTTAAATTATGGTTTTTTCTAATTCCAACACATATCTCCTCAAAATTAGCTTACATTCAACATGCAAGGCACCTATACACATGCAGCTACCAAATGCATAGTTGGGCACCCCTATCAATGTAGCTTATCTATCATAGTGTGAATTAGACTGTCATACATGACTCTTACATCTGTTATAACTTGCCATAGCAATTTATCATAGTTTTTCATAAACTTAACATAGTAACTTATATGACAAAAGCCACCAAGTTAGCCATAAATTTAGTACCTCCAAAGTGGGATGCCTTCCTCCCTAATTTTAGCTTACACATTTCACATGTCACCTTCTATGTAGGATGCCACCTCACCAGTAGGTTCCACAAACTGACAACAAATTTGGTACATAATAAACTAATGAAATAATTAAATAATATCAAATAATAATAAATTAAATTCTAGGATTAAAAGGTTGAGACACCTTAATCCCAATATTCTCCTGCTTGTCAAAGACCTATCAAGAGTCATTTATAATCAACTTCCCAAGCTCCCAAGGCCCATGGAAATGGAAAAACACTTGAGCTTCTCTGTGTCAGTTTCATCAATGCATCTGCAACATTTACCAAAGTGTCAACCTTCTCCAAAATCACCTTTATATCTTCTACCATATCACAAAAAAATGAAATTGAACATCAACATGCTTTTTTTTGGCTTGGAAAGTAGGATTCTTTGCTAGGAAAATGACACTCTAACTGTCACAACATATATTTTAATATGTCTTGCATCAAAACCAATATTAGAACACAATCTCTTAAGCCAAATTGATTCCTTGCAAGCATGAGTAGCTTCCATGTACTCTGCTTTTGTAGTGGACAAATTGACTATAGCTTTCCAATTACTCGGCCAATTGATAGCACCATCGGACATCGTAAACACATAACCATTGGTGGATCTTCTATTGTCATTATCACCTGCCTAATCTAAATCCATATATTCATGAATATTCACTGAGTGCCAAGGTTTGATAGGATAACCATAAAAGCATAGGGAATACTTGAAAGTACCCCATAAATATCTAAACACTCTCTTCACTACATCTTAATGTACCCATCCAAGATCAGCCATAAATCAACTAAGGAATCTCACTGCTTAGGTAATGTCTAGCCTTATACAAACCATAGAATACATAAGACTACCAACAACACTCGCATATGGTATGTTGGTCATGTCCTCCATCTCAATAGGAGATTTTGGATATTCTTCCATAGAAAGCTTCATCCCCTACATTACAAGAACAAATAACTATCTTTAATCAGTCATATTGAATCTCTCCAACACTATGTTCACATAATTTGGATTAACAAAATCTTTATATTAGCTCTATCTCTTTTGATCTCCATCCCTAGAATATAACTCATTGCACCCAAATCCTTCATCTCCAACTATGCTGACAATTCATACTTTAAATTTTAAATCATACTTTAAACATTCCTAATAAACAACATATCACCTGCATATAAAATAATAATGAGAATATGACCATTATCATATTTATAATACACACAATGGTCAAATTTAGATCTCAAAAATCCCAACAGCACATAGGTGTAAAAATTTTGGTACCACATCCTAGGAGATTACTTAAGACCATAAAAAGATCATTTTTTCAACTTTCATACCAGGTGATATTTACCTTTAATAACCATGAAATTCTTTGGTTTTGATACATAAATTTCTTCCTCCAAGTCACCATGAAGGAACATTTTCTTCACATCCATATGTTCCACTTCTAGATCATATGCTATTGCAAGTGATAATAGGAATCGAATAGATTTAGCTTCACAACAAGAGAGAATATCTCACCATAGTCAATTCCCTCCACCTAAGAGTACCCCTTAGCAACTAATTGAGCCTTATACTTCTCAAAACTACCATTAGGACAATATTTCTTCTTAAACACCCATTTACAACTAACAGGTTTACATCCATTAGGAAAGGGTACTAGATCTCAATATCATTTTTCTTCAATACATTCATCTCTTCATCTGTGTATTTCATCCTGTAGACATCCAAATTTGACCACTCCCACATAGTCAAACCCATCTCTTTTATTCATCTATTCGATTGATATTAATTAGATGACTTATTTAATTAATATTTCACTTTTACCTAAGGTTCCTAAAGTATTTAATTTAACAATTAAATACTTTACCTTTCATCCTTTCCTCTCTAAATTAAATAAATATGTCAATCTATTTAATTTAGTCATTTAACCTTTTTGAATTTAAATCAATTTTGAATTCCCTATTTTCTCTCTCCTTGTCACATCCTCCATAACCCTCTTCTAATTTGGATTAGTTTAATTAATCCATGATTAGGATGTGCACACCTTTAATCAAGATTAATGTCACATCCTCCATATTTGGCCACTTGCCTCTAATCCCTCATTAATTTTCTTAATCACCTATTTGCACAACCTTAATCTAATCACATGCCATCTTTGACATGTCCTCCAAGTCAACCTTTCATAAGTGCTTTCTTTATTTAGCATTGACCTCTTCCCCGTGTGAATTAAAAATTCACATTTATTCATCCAAGGTTCTCCTCTTCCCTATGTGGGTCTCATGTGTCACATCACTCACATGGGACAAGGACCTCCTTTATGAGGACCTTGTTTTATTCTCTAGCCAACTCCCAATCATGTGAATTTTAAATTCATATTTATTCCCCCAACAACTTCTCTCATCCCCATGATGATAAGAGAGGACTTTCTAAAATTCCTCACTTGTCACCATCACCCTCATATGGGTACAAGAACTTACTTTTTGAGGAAATCTCCCCCAATCCCAAGGTACTTGCAAGTACCCCCACCTCACATGTCCTCTCTCCACATCACATGTCCTTGGGACACCTCATCTTCCACATGGTAGGATGTGAGGGCTTGTGAGTCCTCAACACACCATAGCCCTCCATCTTGTCCATGTTGGCTAAATCCTATCCATTGAATTCTCTAGAGATTCTTCCCTTAAAATGGAAGATTTTCAAACATAACTTGCATTCACAATTTCAACTTTCAAGCTCTCCAACTCTCAATCATTTTTGCATCCTCCAAATGTTGTTGCATTCTTGAAGCCCATTTTGCATCCCTTGCATTCATCCACTCATATACTCATTTGAATCATTTGAATCCTCATTGCATCCTCATCATTTTGCATCCATTTTCATCATATTTTCCATCAAGGAGCACACATTCAAGCTACATCAAAGGGCCAACCAAGAAGATCAACTCAGACAAGGTATAATCATTGTTTTACCTTTCTTTGTTTGAGTTCAACTTAGGCTACTCTTGAGGTGTTGAAGTGTTGTTTTTCTCCTTTGCATTTTGTTGTTTTGCATCATTTAGGATAGTAAAAATAACGTTGCACACACATCCAAGAATCTATTGTAGTGTCATAAAATTTTACCCCATGGAAATTTCACACTTGCACATCTAACCCATCACATTTATGACAACCCTTTGTATTAATGACAAAAACAGGTCTATAAGTCAAAATTTCATGACTCCAACTTCATCTAGGGGATAACAATGAAGCGTTAACAACCTGGATACCTCATTCTTGTAAAATTTTGAGTAGGACACTTGCATGATGCATGGGCATTCATGTGACATGCTAGCATCCCTAAAGTTTTGAAGATTCAAATGAGAATATCTTGCATTATTTTCCTATGACACGTATCATCGTGGAAAAAAAATGAGTGTAATAGCTCTTCTCACCCATGCAATGTCAAAAAACTCCTCTTTTCACTCTCATTTTGATGCTCTCTCATTCCATTCTCTCTTTTACATCTTTTTTTCATTCTCTCTTACTCTTCGTAGAGAATTTCTACTAGATTTCTATCAAAGAAGCAGTCAAGGTTCTCTTGCACACAAGCACATCACATCTATCAAGCCAAGAGGGGAGCCATGGACTATTGGTAACAATCTCTTGTCTACTTTTCTTGTCTATTTACCATTGTATATTTGATCTCATCTATGTGTATATCATAGTAGGGGCTCTCCTCCTCAACAAGGTTTGTTCCTATCACACGTATTTACATTTCATGTCTTTTTGTCTACTCTATCTTGTGTGTAGATGTACGAATTTGATTTCATGCACTAGGTAAAATAGGTTGTGGGAGCGGTATTAATGAGGGAATGGATTGTGTTTGTCTTGGTTTCCTATTATTCCTTGTATTATATGAATGAAGAACATTATGAATTTTTATTATTACTTTTATTTTATTAATATTTTAATACCCATAATTTTGAATGAACAAGACAATTGAGAGGGGGGTGAATTAGTTGTATCTGATTAAAACATCAAAACCCTCAAAAAATATTTTGGATCCACATGCATTCATTAAACTAGGTTAATTTGTTATAATGTTTAATCATGAAATGAAAATAAATAAAAACTAAAATAACAACACCATACACAAGAGAACACCAAAATTTAAGTGGAAAACCAAATGAGAGAAAAACCATGGTGAGGATTAGCTCACAATATAATTAATTGAAAAATCGGTACAAAAGGATCATTTCTAGAATGACACGCTGTCTAGAAAGGCTCACAGCCTAGGCTCACTGTCGAAATAGAAAGAAAATAGAAGATAGAATGTTACATAGAATATTATCTCAATGCAACGAGAAATCCATCGTAATAGCTCCAACACCTTCACAGCCTTGTACAAATGATTACAAACACCTTATTCTCACTGTATCGAGTAATCTAACACTTTGCAACTCACACCAGTGCTCTGCTCAAACTCACACTACAATTATTCATCTCTATTCCACACACACTCTTATCAATTCACCTTGCATTTATCCTATCCTCAACTTGAAATCCATCTTCAAGTTAGCTATAGCTCATTAAACTTTGAATTAAATGCTTCCTCAAATCCAAGAACTATTTGAAAACTACACAAAATGCCTCTAGACACTCTAGAGTAATCAATAAACCACCTGAGATTCAACAAATTGTTTGCACCAACTCACACCTTCAAAATGTATAACCCTAGTACACTCAAACCACTCTGTTGAACACACTGTAACTCGAAAGACTAACTTCTAAAACACAAAATCATAAATCCTCTTGACATAGGTAAGAGATCAACATTATCAACTCTCCCTTGGAACCACAAGTCCTGAAGCCCAACTGTGAAGAAACACAAAGAAAAAATATTTCTCCTAAACACTTCAGTAACATTGCAAATCCAATTCACATACTGGTGAACATATCTTTAGCTGCACATCGATCCAGAAGCCCAAATTTTGGATATAGCATCTCTGAAAACTTCTAACCAACATATCTAAATCACACAAGATCCTCAACCTAGAAGAAATATGGAGCACAACCAAAACACTTCTGCAACACTAAACACCACTGCAACACCTTGTTTCCTCTTTTTATCAATTTTCTCAATATTCTTAACATATTTACCACTACCACAACCATATCCAGAAGCTTATTGAAGCAACAGGTCAAAGGTTGACACCAGTAACTTAACTAATGATAACATGATGTAACTAATCAAAGAAAAAATCTCTCAACCAAAGCAACACAATTGACATCAATGACAACACACACTTGTTGACATCAATGAAAACACCTTCATACTTGTAACAATCTCCCCCTTTGTCATTGATGGAAATACAAGATGTGAAAAACTATCAAAGACAACATACACACTCTTCTCCTTTTAGATTAGAAAACCTACATAAGATTTGTGTACTCTCTCCCTCCTTACATGATTCTTTCTCCAACTAACACATGCTTCACACTCCCCTTCTATAGATAATCTCTCTTTTTTCACATGACTTTCTCTCCCCCTTTGATATCAATGGAAAAGGATAAAATGCTTTTGCATTGTTCTCCCCCTTTAACATTAACCAAGATACTTGCAACTGCTTTGAATACTCCCCCTTAGGAGTACACACCAACCAAATCAGCAACCTCTACATAATGACAACATATATTCCATGCAATTATATCACCACCTACTCCCCCTAAGAGGTAGCCACCAATATTAGTCTAGAAAAAGAATTAATCCATAGATCCACTAGATTGATGCATCTCCATATGCATCTAGATCAAGAAAGAAGGCGCAATAACCCCCAACTTCTCCCAGAGATACTCAAAAGTATCCTTAGGAAGATTCTTAGTGAATATGTCAACAATCTGATCCTTTGTAGGTACATATTCAATCTTCGCTTCATTCTCCATAACCTTTTCTCTCAAAAAGTGATACTTTATTGATATATGCTTTGTCCTTGAATGCATCACTAGATTATTTGATATCTTTATTGCATTTGTATTATCACAAAAGATAGAAATAGGCTCACCATACACCACTTTGATATCCTTCAATGTTTTTCTCATCTACAACACATGTGTGTGCAGTAAGATGCTACTGCAATGTACTCAGCCTCTGTAGTAGATAAAGAAATTGAATCTTGTTTCTTACTTAGCCATGATACCAATCTACATCCAAGAAATAATGCACCACCACTAGTAATTTTCCTATCATCAACACAACCTACCCAATCTACATCTGTATAAGCACTCAAAGTGAAATCAGTATCCTTAGGATACCATAAGCCATAATCTGGAGTGCCCTTCAAATATCTAAATATCCTCTTCACTTCCACAACATGTGTTTCTTTAGGATTTTCTTGAAATCTAGCCACAAGACAAACTACATGTATGATATCCAATCTAGTAGTAGTTAGGTATAGCAATCCACCAATCATAGATCTATACTTGCTCTAATCAGCATTATGGGATTCATCATGCTTGCTCATTTTGCAACCATTAACCATAGGAGTACATACCAATTTGGAGTCATCCATTCCAAACTTCTTCAACATCTCTTTGACATATTTTGATTGTGAAATGAAAATTCCTTTATCTATTTTACTAATTTGTAAGGGTATATGTTGGATCATGATAGGCCAAAAAGTGGCAATATGATGGGTATTTGTAGGGTATGTGGCTTCTGACCTTTTTTACCCAAAATTTATGAACAAAAAAGGGTTTTAAAGGAGATTCTTCCACCAATATAAATTATCCTTTACTTTGAATTTAATAATATTCATTTTCTATTTGAATTAAGACTAAAGTCCTAATTGATGGTGATTGAAAAATATCTATAGCTTTCAAGCGGTAACACAATTTTGAATCAAAACATGTGTCACATTCTATGATTCACATACCATAGATTAAAAAATGAATTTCATGAAGTTTTGTAAGTTAAGGTGGTTAGACATACGAGTTTTTATATTTTAAAAGTTGTAATAAAAAAAATCATAATTAATTATTTACTTGGAAAAAAATTACAAAAAAAATATGCATCACATCTGAACATGAGTCCTCTACTTATATCACAAAATCTTATAAAAAATATTATCATTTTATTGTGGTTAGGGGATTCTAATGAGAACCTACTTCTTATATTTTCCCTGAAATATAAGTACTATTGCATTGAAATGTCAAATTTTCACCAAATAGATGTTTTTTTTTTAAAATAAACCTAGTAGTTTAAAAACTACATTCAATTTGCTACAGATTCTATTCTTACATATTTTTGAAATAATATAGACAACTTATTCAATTTTTTACATCAAGTTGCCCAGGTTTAATTTTTCTAAATTTCATCGCCACTTAAGGGTCTATTTTTTCATGATGATCCTACACATACCCATAGTCAAAGGAAGAAATTCATCTCCCCAAAAATATACATCTCAAACTCTTTCTAAATCTCTTCTACAAATTTCTTAATCATATCTTCATTTCCTTCAAAAATTAGGTCATCAACATACACAACTACTATCAATATTTGATATTTATCAACCTTGAAGTAAAGATTACTAGATTTGTGGTACCCTTATTGAATCCTTGTTGTATCAAATATCTATCCAAACTTGCATACCAAGCTCTAGGAGTTTGCTTCAATCCATACAGTGCCTTCTTCAATCTGCATACTATATTAGGTTTTTTGCTAACTAAAATCCTTCTAACCTTTTTCCATGTAAACTTCTTCCAATTCTCCATTCAAGAAAGTGGAATTCACATCCATATAATAAACTTTAAAGTCCTTATGTGTTGTAAATACCAAAAACATCTTGATTTCTTCCATTCTATCCACCAGAGCAAATGTGTCCTCAAAGTTTATTCCTTCAAATTGTGAGTAACCCTTACATGCAAGCCTTGCATTGTTTCTCACCACTTCTCCATTATCATTCAGCTTGTTTCTGAATACCCACTTAGTTCCAATTATGTTCTTGTTTTCAGGTCTAGGAACTAGTTCCCAAGTCTAATTTTCATCAATTTGCATAATTTCTTCTTCCATTTCCTTCATCCAATGTTCACCTTTGCATCCTTCAATCACTATATTTGGTTCAAATTTAGAAAGTAACAAAAATTTACCTCTTGCTCAGTAGCTCTTCTTCTTGTCAACATACCTTTTTTTTTGTCTTTAATGATCTATTCTTCAGAATGATTTCTCTACACATACTTAGAGGTCTTAGGGGTCTTTTTTCGAAGCTAAATCCTCTTCATTTTGCACTTATTTTTCATTATATTTTTCTTCTTCTTCTCCCCAACCAAGCTCATCTAACTCATATCCATCTATGAAAAATTAATTATGCAAGTCTTCATCAACCTTGGCACTTGCACTTTCCACAATCCTTCTTAGCCTTTTGTTGTAACACCTATAAGCTTTTCTTTTAGTAGAATATCCAAGGAAGATACCTTCATCAAACCTAGCATCAAACTTTCCTAAGTTTTCCTCATCTCTTCTAATATAGCATTTGCTTCCAAATACTCTAAAGTGCTTGAAAATAGGGATCCTTCCATACCACAACTCATAAGGAGTTTTTGTGTTGTTAGCTTTTTCTTGAACTCTATTAAGTATGCAAACAACATTATGAATTAATTCTCTCCAGTATACTTCCATTAGGTTAGCTTCTTTCATCATAGTCCTTGTAGCTTCTTGAATATTCATGTTTTTACTTTCAACTACTTCATTCTGCTGAGGATTCCTAGGGGCAAACAAGTGCCTCTTTGTTATATTATTCTCACGAAATATGTTAAATTCATTGGAGGTGAATTCTCCACCTCTGTCACACCTCAGACATTTTATCTTCAAATCCATTTCATTCTCAACCATAGCTTTAAATGCTTTGAATCTATCTAGAGCTTCAAATTTCTCTCTAAGAAAGGTAGCCCATGCCATTCTAGAATAATCATCAATCAAAATCATGAAATGCATGCCACCTTGAAGACTTCTCACTCTTGTAAGACCAAAAAGGTCTGTATGTACCAATTCCAACAATCTAGTAGAAGATTGTTCCTTTCCTTTGAAACTACTTGTTTTTTTTTCAAATTGGCAATCTCTACAAACATTGATTTGATTTGTAGTCCTTGGAAGATCTCTCACTACTTGAACTAAACTAATTCTAACCAAATTATTAAAATTGATGTGACACATCCCCCTATGCCATAACTAGCTATCACTAATATGAGTCATAAAGCAATGACCATCAGCACCCTTGAGCTAATAGATATTTCCATTTGTCCTCTTTCCAGCAACAATCAGAGTTCCAAACCCTTTTTTGATATCACATCCATCATCCTAAAACATAAGATTGTACCCTTTGCTACACATTTTTCCAACACTCAAAATGTTATGCCTTAAGCCTTTGACATAGTAAACATCATCAGTATTATGGTTGCCATCAAAAATGGTTGAACCTATTCCACAAGTCTTAGCTCCTAAATCATCTCAAAATTTAACAAGTCCTCCATCATATTTTCCAAGCTTAGCAAACTTTCTCTTGTCTCTAGACATATGATGTGAGCAACCACTATCAATGCACCAATAGTTATTATCCTTTCTAACATGAAAATTAGATACCAAAGTACCTTCAATATTATCCTTCTTCTCCGGAGCATTTTCCTTCACACAACTTTCAAAGTTAGCAAAAATAGATTCATCTTTTAAATCCAAAAATGAGAATTCACTATCATCAACATCTCCATAATCAGATTCATCATCAAAAATACATCTTCTCATAACATAAGAACTTTTCATGATAATCTTACCTTTGTTCTCCTTATTCTTATTGTTCATAGCTCTGTTTGGACACCTTGAAGCATAATGCCTATTTGTCCATAACTAAAACATTTTCAAAAGGTAATTTACCTTTGTACTTACTAGTGCCCTTTTTCATCCTTCTTACAAAGTTAGCTTCCATATCATCAAGATCATCTACATCTAAATCTTCAACCTTTTCTGATTTTTCTAGCTTGAAAGCAGTCTCTACTTTTGTGCCAATTTTCGTACAAATTTTTCTCATTTCAAATGTAGTTAGTGAGCCAAACAACTGATCTCTAGAGTAAATATTAAAATTTTCAACTTCCCCAGCAGAAGAAACCTTTTCACTATAAGAATCAAGAAGAGTTCTAATAATTTTCTTTACCACCTTAGGTTCTTTCACTTGTGCACTAAGACCTCTCAATGCACTTACCAATTCATCAACCCTCCACATGTAACTTGTGATTGTTTCAACTTCAAACATTCACAAAGTCTCAAATTGTGCCTTCAGATTCTGTATCTTAGCTTGTTTAACCTTATCACCTCCTTCATAAATACTTTCTAGCTTATCCCAAACTTCTTTAGCAGTTTTTAGATTCATATTTTTTACTAATTCAATACTTTCAAAAATAGTCAAAAGAATAAATCTTGTCTTACCATCTATTTCATAAGCTTTGATTTCATCACTTGTGCATGGTCCATTTGCAAGTATGGTATATGTAGTATTCATTGCCTATGCAACCTCAAATCCAAGGTAAATAAGACAGCCTTCCATCTTCACCATCCAAAATTCTTAGTCTGTACTATCAAACATAGGGATCTCCTTCTTGTTCGCCATCACATATCTACCTCAAGCAATCAAGATTTTCTCTAAGGAACCTCGCTCTGATACCAATTGTTGAATGAACAATATAACTAACAGGGGAGGTGAATCAATTGTATCCATTTAAAACATCAAAACCCTCAACAATAATAAAATCCACATGCATTCATTAAACCCCTAATCTGTTATAATGGTTAATCATGAAATGTAGATAACATAAACTAAAATAACAACACCATACACAAGAGAATGCCATATTTTATATGTAAAACCCAATGAGGGAAAAACCAAAATGAGGATTAGCTCAAAATATAAGTAATTTCAAAACTAATACAAAAGGCTCATAGCCTAGGCTCACTGCCAGAATAGAAAGAAGAACGAAGATAGAATGTTACACAAAGAATATGATCTCAATGCAATAGAAAATCCACCACAATATCTCCAACACCTTTGCAGCATTGTATGAATGATTGTAGACACCTTCTACTCACTGCATCCAATAATCTAACACTTTGAATCTTGCACTACTCTGCTCAAACTCACACTACAATTATTTAGCTCTATTCCACACACACACACTCTTATCAATTCACCTTGTATTTATACTATCCTCAACTTGAAAACCATCTTCAAGTTGGCTACACACACCTTTACACTTTACAAATTCAAAATAGGTTGGCACTAAGCATTCCCGTGGTGGATAGGACTATAATTGGACTAATACAAAACCTAATTGGGACCCAAAATAACTCACATGTCACACTACACTTTCATCAATATTTAAACACCTTCGAATGTAGTGTAAACACCAAGTCAGTCGTGACCCATGAAAACACCATTAAACTTTGAAGTACATGCTTCCTTAAATCCAAGAATGACTTGAAAACCACACAACACTCCTCTAGACATTCTAGAGTAATCTACAAACCACCTATAATTGAACAAATTATTTGCACCAACTCACACCTTTAGAATATGCAAGCCTAGTATACTCAAACCACTCTGCCACACATTGTAACTTAGAAGACCAATTTTTGGAACACCAAACCACAAATCCTCTTGACATAAGCATGAGATCAACATCATCAACTCTCCTTTAGAACCACAAGTCTTGAAGCCCAATTGCGGAGAAACGCAAACCAAAAACATTTCTCCCAAACACTTTAGTAAGTAATATTACAAATATAGTTCACATACTAGTGAACATATCTTTCTCTGCACATTGATCCAGAAGCCCAAATTCTAGATATAGCATCTCTAAACACTTCTAACCAACATATCCAAACCACACAAGCAGATATTCAACCTAGAAGAAATGTGAAGCACAAATAGAACACTTTTGCAACACTAAACACCATTGCAACACCATGCTTCCTCTTTTCATCATTTTTTTCAATATCCTCAACATCTTTACCACTACCACAACCGTAGCTAGAAGCTTATCAAAGCAAAACCAAAGGTTGACACCAATAACTTAATTGATGACACCATGATGCAACTAATTAAAACAACAATCTCTCAACCAAAGCAACACAATTGACATTAATGACAACGCCTTCATACTTGCAACATATAACATATAATATATATATAATTTTAAAATTGTGAATTAATTGATAGATAGAATAAAATAAAATTTATTATCTTTGCATAGAATTTTGGGCTGTAAATCAAACTATTTTCCATAAGTTAGGAATATTTTAGATTCAAGATCTTTTGATAAGGATTTTTTTGACATCTAATTTAAAAGCTAAAGATAAACAAAATATCAAAGCCATTGAATTAAATTAATATCAAGAAATAAATTAAATTTATATTTGCATTAATACTTATCAGGGACATTGCATATTGGTAAATTTATGATGCATTTAGACTTTGTAGAATTTTGTTATGGATACACACAATAATATCATCTCTAAAACATTATCATTTTTGTGACTAATGTACCATTAGATGAGTAGCTTAATTCCTTGGGTCATATATTTTGCAACCATTGCTTTGATAATGTTAATAATGGAATAATTGTATGATAGTTAAGATGATGAACATTCCAAATATTAGTATGGTGCTAATAAATTAAGAGTCACCATAGCTAAAGTATCAAAGACATAGCTAAATTATAAATAAAGAGGTGGGCTCAAGAGCCTACATATAAGAGTGGAGGAGGAAGCTTGATGGAAATATTATAAAGAAGATAACCAAGTACAATAAGAAATGGTTGAGCTATACAAATAAATTAAGGTGTTGGTCACTTTTGTGACCATTTTGAATAAGAGTGTACAATTTTTTATATGGATATTTTGTAGGATAATAAATTTTGAGTGTTGCAATGAAATGAGACATGGTTTGGTGAAAAAATCACACCAAGATACCAATAGTTAGATTTATTAAATATAATCCAATAGGATAACAATATTAGTGGTAATGAATTTAGTCTATTAAATAATAAAGTAAAATTCCAACTTGTCACCATTGCAAATCAAATTAGTGAACACAGTTCTCAAATTTTAGGGTAAGTGCAACTAGTAAACTCTATAATTCCCCTTTTTGTTATGGATGCTCATGTTTTTCAATCCTAGTTTATTTATCTTTAAATAATCATTTTGTGGGTCACTCCAAAATAGATGGATAAAGTTTCATGCCTCACTATATATATCTCTACATGTTAAAGAAATTATTGTGTTGTACCTAAATTATTCTTAGAAGTTCTTGTTAACACTAGTGCTTCCCCTCCATATTGAGTACAATATTTATAATTATTTATTCTTTATACCTAAGTGTTGTAAGAATAGAACATGAGATTTTTATAAGATAATATAGGAATAATCTTTTGTAAAGAATAGGGGAGAGGGGCCCAAAATAGGGTGGGTCAACTTTGGAGGTCCACGTGGTAGTCCATATGGACCAAAAAAAAATTAAAATGTTCCTGCCATGTCACCCTACCACTTGTGCATCGAGCCCAATATTTTTAAAAAAATTGATCACCCCGCCACCTGTCAAACACCATTTACACCAATGTGTCCAAATCGGGCCCGTTTTTCCCTCTGCCTGAAAGTGGAGCCCATCTTCCTCCTTAATCAGCATACAAATTTACGTACACTGGATCAAACGGACGGATGCCCACAATAGCCTCGCCACCCTGAACGAACAGTTTAGAGAATTAAACACTCGCCACCTCCTTCATTTCCTCCACTAACCAACTTTCCTTGCATGTCCCTTCGCATTTACTCACATTCTTGGGTGCATTAATTAGAGATCAAGGTTCATTCAATACTCCACATTCTCGTATATCCTTCTCACTCTCATTCCTTTTCTTTGCAAACATTCTCGACTGTTCATTTTTTTTGGCACCAAAACTGGTTCAGCTCTCCATGCTTCATTTTTCGGCTCTTCACGCTTCTTCATTTGGCTCTACACTATCGAGAGCTCCCTTTCTCTTTCAGGTGAGGTTTCTAACCTCACTCAGCCTGTACCACTGTCTTCGAATACGACGGTATTCTGCCATGCACTTTTTTTTGCAGAAATTTTTGTTGCGAACTTTTTTCTTTGAGAAAGATTGCCTTAAATGAAATGTGGGGAGGGTTTAACTTGTTTTATTTTCATCTACACTCGACCGTGCACTCGTAATCTTTTGATATCCATTGCACCTTTGCATTGTTCTTTTCATATTTTCTTCTTTATACAAAATATGAAATGGGTTTGACTAGTTTAAAATGGTTTTTCATTACTATTAGACTTGTTTGATGAAATATGGAAAGGGTTTGACTAGTTTTCAACCATGCACTTGTATTGTGTTTTCATCATTGCACAAAATTTAAATCTGCAATTTTCTTTTTACATTTGTTTGTTATTCCAAAATATGGAAATGGATACAATATATTTGCTTGTTACTAGGAAATATTCATATGGTTTTAATGTTTATCATTTCGAGGGTTTCTGCCATGTACTTTCACTCATATCTTCCTCACTGCACATACTTTAACTCTGCAATTTTCTTATAATATTCTCATGTTATTCTAAAATATGAAAATAGTATGACTAGTTTTCATTTCGAAGATATTTTGGCATGTTTATCTATTATTTTGTTCTTCCATGCACAATATTTATGCCTATGAAATGCTTTTTCCATTTGATTGTTACTACCAAACATGGAAAGGGTTTCACTGATCTTCAAAATTACAGGTTTTTTCTCTTGGACAATGCACAAACTTTAACTATGGAATTTTCCTTTAATATGATTTGTTTGTTATTCCCAAATATGAAAATGGATACAATATATTTTCTTGTTACTAGGAAATATTCATACGGTTGTAATGTTTATCATTTCGAGGGTTTCTGCCATGCACTAAAATTCGTGTCTTCCTCTCTGCACATACTTTAACTCTGCAATTTGCTTATAATATTCTCATGTTATTCTGAAATATGAAAATGGTATGACTGGTTTTCATTTTGAAGATATTCTAGCATGTTTATGTATTATTCTATTCTTTCATGCACAATAGTTGTGTATGCGAAATGTTTTTTTCATTCATTGTTACTACCAAACATGGAAAGGGTTTCACTGGTTCAAAATTATAGGGTTTTCTGCCATGCACTTATATTCCTCTCTTTGACAATGCACAAACTTTAACTCTACAATTTTCCTTTAATTATTTGTTTTGTTAATCCTACAAATATGAAAATCACTTGTTTTCATTTCGAAGATATTCTACCATGCAAATATATTATTTTGTTCTTATATATATTTATCTCTCTCTCTCTCTCTCTATATATATATATATATATATTATGCATAGAAGAACAAAATAATACATAGACATATTTCCATACAT
>VDFB02109042.1:60418381-60477267 GCA_007258455.2 Sequoia sempervirens
CATAAATACTTCCATTTTGAAATCACACATCATAATCTCTATTCTATGAAAACTATTTTCCTATCCTATCTACCTATTCTATCTACTGTCTCATGTCTTTACAATAAAAAATGAACGTTTATACATTTGCATCCAAAAAGACACAATGCTTCATATTCAAACATTAGCGCTCAATTGTATTCGGGCTCTGCCATTATTCGCTAAGCACTTGCTTAGACATCTCAAAGTCACACCGAAGGCCAATGTCTTGCCGATAGTCATCCCTTCATCCCTTTACATTTCCCTATGACCTATGTTGTCGGGGAGACGTCCCACATATCATATTATGTCCTACTGAGACACCACGTGATACTTTTGGGTCGCTGAGACATAACCACACTTTCATTGATGAGACCACACTTTGGCATAACCTTCATATTTCTCATCGATGAAATTATTCTTATCGATGAAATAGACTCTATCGGCAAGACCCTTAATTTTGAAGAGACTAATACCGATGCAAATTGTCTTGTCGAACTTGTTATTCCACTATGTTCTGTTCAGTGAGACTCTTCCCGAAACATCTCATCGGCATGACTTATAGGTTAGTAGGACTACATGACTTCCTCCCAATAGCTCTTTGATATAATCCCTCCGCTATGTTGGCAAGACCAAACACGTTCGGTAAGACCTTACTCCGATGCACTTTAGTCTTACCGATATGCATATCCTCATTGGCGTGACATATGGGTCGTTGTGACGATATCATTCTCACACCAATGCAACAAAATGTCATCGTGACAAAACGGGTCGGCGAGACTGCAAGACCTTATGCCAATAACCCTTGGTAGAGTCCCATTATGCTTTGTCAGCGAGACCTGATGCACTTGCCAAGACCTCACTCTGAATACCTTTAGCTTGGTCGATATACTTCCACGTGCGTCGATCAGCGAGACATAATGTATTCGGCAAGACCACACCTCGAAGACTTGTGATTTGGCCAAAATATTTGCTCGTTCCATGCGCTAGTTGGTGAGACATAAAGGGTTTGCTATGACTTCAATCCGATTATGAATCTCCTGTCGATGTGTTCTTTCTCGTGCACTGGTCGGTGAGACACGACCCATTTGGTGAGACCTCACCCCGGTGAAATCATTCCTACCAATATGAAACTTCCTCTGTCGCCAAGACAATGACTAGTGTCCTGCCGAAAGACACCTGCAGATGAATTCCATTCAGTGTGACATTCCTGAGGTCTTGTTGATAATCTGCAACAAATGTATATTAGTAGAAAATGCAATATGGATCAGGGAGACCTTGATAATCTTATGTCGATATGGACCATAATGTGAAATATTCAGACCTAGATGATTTTATGGGACTACATGGCCAAATATGGGGAAAATATGCTCATGGTAGGACTTATTTGGAAAATTATGAGTATGAACAACATGTAAAATCATCAAAATTTTATAGTTCCAACAGTGGCTCTATCTGGGGATGAATGATTATGAGATCATTGCAAGGATACAGACTTTTGGGTGAGTAGACCAGACTCAGGGTGATGGATTTATGTGAGTAAGATAGAATGAATGGAAATGAAAGTGACCCTACACTACTGTACATGGAAAAAATTTATTTTGAAAGAAGGAAAATCAAGATTGTCCATGTACTGGAAAGTCCTGTTCCTTTTATTTCCTAGACTAATGTGCATGGAAGATAAAATTTTGAGAGGATTGTTAAGGATTGTCCATGCACTGGAAATCCTTAATCCTTTGTGTTGTTCAAGAGAAAAAATGTTTCAAAAATTTCCCATGCACATGCAACTCCTGCTCTTCACCAGCCATATTTTGTAGATAATATGAGTCTTCACCTCTCTTTCCAACAACCACAAAAGGTCCCAGCCACAAGGCTTCAAATTTCCCATATTTTCCCTTCTCCTGACACCTTGCGTTCCACATCAGTACCAAATCACTTTCCTCATATTTTCTATCTTTTTTCCTTTTTATCAAATAGATACTTCATCTGTGTTTGTAACTTTATGTTCTGATTTTGAGCTCCTTGTCTTATCTCATCCAGTTCAGCCAGTTGTTCCATTTTCTCCTCAATAGGCTCTGGAATGTCTATATCCTCCTGAAAAATAAACTTGTAAATTAGTAACAAGTTTTGTAAAGGCATCCTGGCTTGTGTTCCATACACCAATTCAAATGGGGATTTTCCAACTGCCTTCTTTACAGTGATTCTGTCAGCCCAAACAACTAATCTCAATTTTGAATCCCATGCCTTCTTGTTCTGACCTAGCATCCTCCTTATAATCTTCAGGAGACTTTTATTACTAGACTTAGCTTGACCATTGGCTTGTGGATGGTAAGGAGCTGCATAAGAAATGGTAATGCCATATGTGCTACAAAAGTTTCAGAATTCATCTTATCTGAAACACATCCCATTGTCAGTAATCAATCTTAGTGGTGTACTGAATCTGGTAATAATGTTATCCATTAGAAAATTTGTCACCACTTTACTTGTAGCTTGTTTAGTTGGGACCGCTTCTACCCATTTGGTAAAATAATTAGTGGCCACCAGTATCCATTTATGTCCTCCACTCAATTTTTCTTGTATCTCTCCAATGAAATCGATTCCCCATTGATGAAAAGGGGCATCAGCCTATAAGTGTCGAAGTGGCAAAGCTCCTTGATACTTCAGTTTCCCAGAGAATTTATGGTAGGCCTCACATTTTCTTACATATGTAAAAGAGTCATTAAAAACCTTTGGCCAGTAATAACTTGCCCTGAGAATTTTATGTGTAGTTGTCTTTGTTGAATAATGTCCTCCAAAAACCCCTTCATGCATTTCACTCAAGACATGCCTGGCTTGTGATTCATCCAGACATAACAATAGTATACCATCCCTATTTTTCCAAAACAGATCTCCATCCATGAAGACATACTTAGATGCCTGCAACTTCAAAGTTCTTTTCTGGTTGTCACTCAATTCCTCTAGACACTTCATGTATTTAAGGTAATGCATGGTATCTACATACCATGGAGTATGCTCAATGCTATAGTGAGTCTCTTCCTGCTTCTACATTTACCAAATTTAGTTTGCCTTCAATGTCCGGCTTCCTCCATCAAACTTAGCCAAGCCGCGACTAATACGGTTTTACGTGATTTGTATCTCCATCATCAAAGACTCTTGCGTTTTGTTAATCCATGTGCATCTTTTCATATTATTTCAGGCTGTATCCAGAATGTCGCCGACAAGCGCATGAGGGGCGTAAGCAACCGCCTTTACAGCTCCAACGAGATATGGCCTAAAAATCTTTTATAGGCTTTCATGGCCATGGAAGTATCCTATTTTCCATGCCTCCATACTTTAACTTCCGGACCACTGCAACTAGAAGAAAGACACGGGTTGTTTCATAACCAAAAGCTCATTCAACTGTAACTTGCTAACAAAACAATATGAGTGTGTATTGAAGCGAACGAAAATATCTAAAAAGGTTTTGCAAAATCTAGAGATTTAAGGATAGGATCTTCCTTGATGACTCTTTTAATGGATATAAAAGCTTCCAAGGCTTCCACAGTCCACTCTACCTTTTGTCCTTTTTTCAACATTTTTGATATGGGTTTAATGATCTCAGCAAAGTTAGAAATGAATCTCCTAACAAAATTAATTTGTCGAAAGAATGACAGTATAGCCTTAACAGTTTTAGGGATAGGAATTTTATCAATGGCCTCAACCCTTTCAGGATCTATCCTAATCCCTTCTTTTGAAACAATATGTCCCAAGAGCTTACCTTCTATGACTACAAAATGACACTTTGTAGGGTTCAAACTGATACCCACTGATACAGGCTTTACTAAATACAGCCTCGGATGTTGTACATGATCATTTAGCCTGCTTTAGGTAA
Organism: Sequoia sempervirens; assembly: GCA_007258455.2. Classification (NCBI taxonomy): domain Eukaryota; kingdom Viridiplantae; phylum Streptophyta; class Pinopsida; order Cupressales; family Cupressaceae; genus Sequoia; species Sequoia sempervirens. Next base: position 60,422,271 of record VDFB02109042.1, read on the forward strand.
GGTGAGGTCATCGCGTTTTTCCATGAGAGTAGCATTGGTCAATCTGCAAATGCATCCAGCTCTCTTTGGAGGTTACATCCTGTTGCAGCCAAGACAAGGCTGGCATTCTCAATATATGCCCGCCATGTGGCAAGGAGTTGAAAAGCCATCTTGTACTATTGATTCAACGACTTTAACTTCCAGTTTGCGAGAACCCATCCATCGCGAACCAGCAATTCGCTTGTACCCAGCGCATGCAATATAGCTTTTGCGCCTTATTGGGTAGAGGATGAAATTATCTTTACGAGGGATGCCATGTTTAGATTTTAAAATCTACATAGCTGATATCTCCACTTTCTTCCTTCGCAGAGACTAGAATTTGAGAGACCCGTTGTAGATTCTGATTGGTTTAGTAGTTCCTCACGCATCTCTAAAACTTTACCAATTCTTCTTGCATTTTAGGCCCCAATGTTGGATTTATGGGTCTTTTCTTTTGTCTAAATGGCTTAGCATCTGGCTTCAATGGTATTTCATGTTGAAACAAATCCTCCCTGTATGCTTTTAGATCTTCATAAGACCAAGTGAACACATGTTTATATTTTCTCAACAACTCTATCAACATTTTTCTAATTGTAGGGCTTATATTCACTCACCTATGTACACCTTTCTTGAACACCAATTTACAAGCTCCGAGTTAATCTTCAATATCTTCCCTTTTAACTAGTGTTTGCTTCATGAGAGACCGATCATTTCCATCATACACCCTCTCTAATGCCACTAAGCCTTTAGGAAGCTTATTTTTTTAAGTTGTAAGATCTCCTTCCCAAATACTGTTTGCTTCCCATCCACTTCTTCAACAAAGGCATTGAAATCAATTTCTTGTGCTTCATATTGATCTATGCAGTGGAGGAACTTCAAAAGGTCAGTATCATCATTAAAGAGCTACCAACTATATAATATTTATCGGGGCGCAAGCGGGCCTTGTCTTGAACTCAATTTGTGATACTCCGATAAATGTAGTAATCCCTTTTTCAAAAGCATACGTTTGCTAAAATCTGCCATTATGTTCTTTGACCTATCAATCCACTCAATTGAGAAGGCATTAAACAACTCAATTGTGTCACATACATCATTCATGTATTGTTTCAATCTTTTATGTTTTGCTTCATGTTTTGACTTAATTTGTGAAACAACCAACTCATAATCCCCGGAATAGCCAACAACGGTTTTGTAACCATATCTATATTGAGCCACCCATTAATAAAGCGCCATATTTTGCCACATTGTTGTTTGTACATTCAAATGTTAAGCGGAATGAATGCTTAAATCTCTTAATACCTTTGAAATTAAACCTTCTGATCCTTTGTTGCCCTTCTTGAGTTCACAAAGCTTCCATCAAAATACATTTTTTCCACGCGGCTCATTTTGCAGTTTTTGAGCCCGCATGCTTTTCAATTCGGATCACCTATTAGATTGAACAGGTTTGGGAACGGTTTCGCATCGCTGAGGTTACGAGTTGGGCATGCGAAGTGGTTGGAATTAACGGAACACGATTCGGCGGCACGGTTCATGCGACCTTAACGGCATTTACCGGCGTTTAGGAACTGACGTAGTTGGTCAGTGGACTTTACTTGGCAAATCCTTGTCTTACGATAAAGAGCATCCAAAACTAAGGAGGGGTATCAATTACTATTATATCAATGTTATAGGCCACCTGAGGATAAGCAGCAAGCTTGACTTCAACATCCCTCATTATACCCACCACAGGAACAGGTCTGTTATCCATTGCATAGCACTTCCCTCCAGTAGTATCCACCCACATACCAAGTTGTTTCATAACTCCTATTGGCATAATATTTATGGCAGTGCCAAAGTCTATCATGCAGTTCCTCCAACGGTACGGTATTTAATTGGCGATAACGGTGAAGATCGGCGGGTAGAGTTAATACCACTCAATACCTAAGGAAAACTTCTAGAATATGCACTTTCTCTTACTTATTAATAGTTTTAGTGGCCATATTACTTTCAGAATTACCACTTGTTATCAATTGAACTACACTATCCCTATATTGCTTAATTTTCATCATCTCAAGTAGTGGAACAGACATCTTTACCTGAGATAAAGCTTGAGTGAAGTCAAAAGAGGAACCCTCTGCCTTAATCATTTTCTTTTGTTCTGATGTTTCTCCTTTGTTCCTCTTTCTTTCTCTTTACTTGAGCAGTAGTCACTTGCATTTTCTTTATTACCGAATTCCTTTACTTCCCCCTTTTGGACAGGCTTCTGTTCACTCTTATCAGGTTGTTTGTTTTCTATTTTCTTTGAGACTCCTTGTGTCACCTTTTGATCCTTCATAAAGATTCCCCTGGGGACACCTTCCTTCTCGGTACTACCTATCATGTTTTCAACTAATTAAAAACCCCCTCTTTAGCACAACTTCAAATTTGTAGCGGTTTAATCTATCTCTCCTCGCCCTTGATGATTTTCCTCCTCGCCTCAATAGAATATAAAACCGAATCGCCAGTTCTGCATAATCGTCAATTCAGAAGAATTTTCCTATTGACCAGCTATTTGTGTACCTTTGATTTGAAACTATCGATACTCATGTCATCTTCCTCGAAGATTAAAATTACCTCTCCTCAACGATTGAAAAGTATTTGAAGTCAAATACACTGTGATCTTCTCATCGTTTCCACATCAACATTCCGCTATCCACCCGCGCATTCTTTGGGCTGCTTACCGTAATCTAGGGAATGTGGCTTAATTACAAGTCGCAAAATGGTGTTATTCACCATGTATGTTCACTTCTTCTGTAATGGATCAGGAGTCTCTTTGTTTCTAGGCCTATCTGTTATAGGTTTTCCATCTTTCCAATTTGTGTTATAGGGCATGTCATGTAACCTAGGCCTTTCATTTCTATATGTGTTCTCCTGTTTGTATTGACAATTATTGGTTTGTTGGGGAGCCCTATGATTGTATCTTTTATCAATTATCCCAGCAGCCCTCCTATTGTTTTCAATTGTTAATGCTTTCTTTTGGGCTTCAACCAAGTCTCTTGGGAACCTATTTCTTAGTTCATACCCTGTTTTAGGATCAAACACATTCAAATAAACACTCAATGCCACAAAGTCTAGCAATTTTGATCCAGGAGGTATTTTATTCTATAGTTTATTAAATCTTTAGATGAAATCATAAATTGAGTCATTCTAATTTTTCTAAATTCACATCAATTCATGAAGAGTGGCATCAGGTGCACTTTGATTCCCATATTGCTCGAGGAATCAATCCTAAAATATTTGGAGAGAATCAATAGAGGTTGTTGTTAGGCTGTTGAACCAATCTCTAGCTTCTTCAATAAGCGACATCGTGAATAGCCTCATATGTAAATCTTCATAAGGTACATCCAAATATTGAATGAATGCATTGAAACTCCTCAAATGATCTTCAACAGAAATTGCACTACTCCATGTAAACTTAGGCACCAGACCTCTCCAACTGCCATCCATAGGGTAAGGGTATAATTGAAACCCTGCTAAATCAAATTGTCTGATCATTGTCGTATACTGGTGAGGGGGAGGGTTAGGTGGGTACTGATATTGGTACATCATTTTATTGTATTGTGTATTATGATGTGGCACATGATGTTGACCATGAGGTGGATGTACATTTGTATATTGTGTGGGAATATGAGGTGGATGATTTGGCTATTTGTACTGATTCCCTATTTGATGGTGAGGGACCCTTGATGGATTAGAAGACCCTGCACTATGATTACCTTGCTTATGAGGTGGTACATATTTTGGGTAACCAACTGTCTGAGTAATGTTATGAGCTTTCTACAATTTGAATTCTCTCATTGCTTGTATCATCTGGGCTTTCTCCTGTTCTTCTCTTTCCTTTCTTTGAGATTCAAATTGTGCTTTTACTTCTTCATAAGTTAAAGATTCATAATCTTCTTGAGGAGTTTTAGGATCAGTGGGTCCATTCTAGGTACTTTCCATTTTTTGATCATATTCATGCTGAATTTTGATTTGTTCAGCCACAAGTTTAGCTCTAAACTCATTCTATTTCTGAGGATCGTAAAAATGATTTCTTTGATCTTCCAGGGTACAAGGCTCTGCACTTGAATTATCTTTGCATGCATCATAACGGTCATATGTTTCACCATGTGGTATTGATGATTTTTCTTTGTTCGTCATGCACATGTCCTCACTTATCCTTTTACCCTTATCAACCCTGTCATCCTTGTGTGTCCACTTACTACTACCAGCAGGAGCTCCAATATGACCTCCCCTATATTGAGATCTTCTTCCATTAATGTTGCAATGTTTTATCAGAGTCGCCACTCACTTTTTTAAAAGTGAGAAAAGATTGTTACTTGTTATTCCCAGCAGAGTTTATATGGTTTTCTAATTCTATGATCAAGGCACAAATTCTGAGTTAATTCCCCAGCAGAGTCACCAATTTGTTAACTCTCAAAAATGTAGGCAGAATGCCTCAAGAGGCTTCCAAACTCTTGATACGTTTTAGGGTAACAGACAAGGTCATATGCTTTAGACCTTCTACTCTTCAGGTGCTGCTAGACCTTGGCAGGTGTCCCTATATGAATGAAGCAGACTTAATGTGCTTATTCCTCTTGAAATGTTTTGCCCACAATTGCAAGTAGGAGTGGATAAATGAAATCAAATTTGGTATAAATTGTATAGCAATATTCAAAGCTAAATCCTACTATGTTCAGTTAATAGATGTAAAGAAAATGAATGAATCTAAATGGTGAAAAAAGCAGAGACTAGTTCCTTATTGGGTGTGCGGAGTCAAATGAAATCTAAATGGGCAACATATTTCTGGAAAACACTCAAATTGTTTGGCATATGTTTTATTTATAACTTGTATAAACATGCAAGATTGTGACTACCAAGTTCTTCTTAATAATCTAGATGAACTCTCCTGATTACTATGGTCAATTAAAAGGATTTAATCTCTCCTTGAAAGAACTGATCAATCAACCACACAGATACAACAAATGTGCACTGATAAACTGAATATAAACTTGTTACATTCAATTTAAATAACCAGAAAGCATCAATCATGGAGACAAATTTAGTAATACTTTCAATAAACTTAACAAACAATTGACACCAAAAATATGCTACCACATCAACTGATTTTCATAAATACTTCCATTTTGAAATCATACATCATAATCTATGTTCTGTGAAAATTCTTTTCCTATCCTATCTACCTATTATGTCTGTTGTCTCCTATCTTTACAATCGAAAATGAACATTTATACATTTGCATCCAAAAAGACACAATGCTTCACATTCAAACATTAGCGCTCAATTATATTTGGGCTCTTCCATTATTTGCTAAGCACTCACTAAGACATCCCGAAGTCACATCAAAGGCCAATGTCTTGCCAACAGTCATTCCTTCATCCCTTTGCATTTTGTTGTGACCTCTGTTGTCGGGGAGACATCCCATAGATCATCTTATGTCCTACCGAGACACCCCATGATACTTTTGGGTTGCTGAGACATAACCACACTTTCACCAATGAGACCACACTTCGACATAACCTTCATATTTCTCATCGATGTAATTAGTGTTAGCAACGACGTAGACTCTATCGACAAGACCCTGAATTTCGAAGAGACTCATACAGATGCAAATTGTCTTGTCAAACTTGTTATTCCACTATGTTCTGTTCAGCGAGACTCTTCCCGAAACATCTCATCGGTGTGACTTATAGGTCGGTAGGACTACATGACTTCCTCCCGACGGTTCTTTGATAAAATCCCTCCGCTATGTCGGCAAGACCAAACACCTTCAATAAGACCTTACTCCAATGCACTTTAGTCTTACCGATATGCATATCCTCATTGGCATGACATATGGGTCGCTGTGATAATATCATTCTCACACTGATGCAACAAAATGTCATCGTGACAAAACGGGTCGGCAAGACTGCAAGACCTTATGTCGATAACCCTTGGTAGAGTCCCATTATTCTTTGTTGGCGAGACCCGATGCACTCACCAAGACCTCACTCCTAATACCTTTAGCTTGGCCAATATACTTCCACATGCATCGGTCAGTGAGACATAATGTTTTCAGCAAGACCACACCCCGAAGACTTGTGATTTGGCCGAAATGTTTGTTCATTCCGCATGCTAGTCGGTGAGACATAAAGGGTTCGCTATGACTTCACTCCGATGATGAATCTTTGCCGATGTGTTCTTTCTCATGCACTGGTTGGTGAGACATGACCCATTCGGTGAGATCTCACCCCGGTGAAATTGTTCTTGCCGATATGAAACTTCCTTTGTCGCTGAGACAATGACTAGTGTCCTGTCGAAAGACACCTGCAGATGAATTCTAATTGGTGTGACATTCTTGAGGTCTTGCCGATAATCTGCAACAAATGTATATTAACAAAAAATGCAATATGGATCAGGGAGACCTTGATAATCTTATGCTGATATGTACCATAATGTGAAATATTCAGACCTAGATGATTTTATGGGACTACATGGCCAAATATGGGGAAAATATGCTCATGGTAGGACTTATTTGGAAAATTATGAGTATGAACAACATGTTAAATCATCAAAATTTTACAGTTCCAACACCATCGTCATTTAGTTTGTTCCTAAGAACCCATTTAGTTCCTATCACATTCTTGTTTGTTGGTCATGGTACCAATTCCCAAGTTTGATTCTTCTCAATCCATCTCAACTCTTCTTCCATAGCTTTGATCCAGTTCTCATCCTTGCATGCCTCAATTACAGTTTGAGGTTCTATTTCTGAAAGTAAGAAAACTTTTACCTATTCGTCTATCATAGCAACTTTTCTTCTCGTCAAGAAACCTTTGATCTTATCTCCAATGATTTTATTTTCAAAATGATTCTTCTACACATACTTAAGAGTCTTAGGGATCCTTTCTAGAGCTTCTTCCTCTTGAAATTTTGTCTCTTTTTCTTTCTCTTAATTTTTTATTCTTTATTGTAAGTGGGTTCATTAGATTCATAGTCTTCTATTAACAAAAAAAATTGATGTGGTTCTTCATCCACTTTGATACTTGCACTTTCAACAATCATCTTCAACCTTTTGTTGTAGCATATGTATGCTTTTGTCTTTGTAGAGTATCCAAGGAAGATTCCTTCATCAAATCTTGCATCAAAATTTCCCAAGTTTCATTCATCTCTCCTAATATAGCATTTTCTTCCAAATACTCTAAAATATTTCATAGTAGGAGGTTTTCCATACAACTCATAATGAGTCTTTGAACTATTCACTATTGCTTGTCCTCTAATAAGTATGTATACTTCACTATGAATTGCTTCTCTTCAATAGAAATTTGGTAGATTTTCTTCCTTCATCATGGTTCTTTTTGCTTCCTGAATCGTCTTGTTCTTCCTTTTCACAACTCCATTTTGTTGAAGAGTCCTAGGAGATGACAACTGTCTCTTTATTCCATGATCTTCAAAAAAACTATTAAACTCATTGGAGGTGAACTCACCATCTCTATAAAATCTCAAACACTTGATTTATATATCCATTTTATTCTCAACCATAGATTTAAAGGATTTAAAACTATCTAGAGATTCTAATTTTTATTTGAGAAATGTCACCCAAGCCATATAATCATATATTAATAACATAAAATACCTATCATCTTGAGAGCTTCTTATTTTTGTATGTCCACATAAATCTATTTGAACCAACTCCAAAGGTCTTGCAGTAGAATATTCTTTAGTTTTGATCTTCTTTGTTTTATTTCCAAATTGACACTCTTTGTGTTGAATATCCAAGATACTAAGAGGGGGGGTGAATCAGTATCTTCTTAAAATTTATCATGAAATACCATCCAATTATTCCAATGCATACAATAGAAAATATAAGTAAAACCATTAACATAACATGAAATCATAGAACACATGAACACTGGGATTTTTATGTGGAAAACTCAAAATGGGAAAAACCACGGTGAGTGTTAGCTCACAATATAGTATAATTAGTTATAAGATATTACAAAATGGGGTGGCTCATTACTAGGACTCATTGTCCAAATACAAAGGCTCACTTCCTACAAAATTACAATGACAAAATGGCTTACAACTAGAAAATGAACTGATAAAGTACACCTAGTGAGTGTTGATTTAGTTCCAATGAAGCTTAGTAAACTGACTTGATGCACTTCATCATACTCGTTCTTCTTCACATTCACATTCACAATACAATCATCTCTTATTCCAAAAAAAATCCAATATATATATTTGATCTCTCCGTAAGCATCAATTAGGTCGGCCTAATTAGATGCACCTCTTATTCACCAAAACTACCAACTATTGGCTACAAAATTTCACAAAATCTTCCCAAAAGAAATTCAAATATCCAACACGCTACATCAAGTTGGCATGGACTTAAGATAGGTCACACATATATTTGCATAACAAAAATTAATTCACCATTACACAACTCATCCATTAGGTCAGCCAAGGATAGACCTAATAGAAAAATTACAATCAAAATAATGCCGATACACCATACAAGCATCTGAATACATGAGATCTTGAATGTACGTGCTTACAACACCCATGCACCATTTCCCAAAACTGCAAGCAATAGTAATCACCAGCAAACAATTACAGACCTTGAAGATACTAGAAGATGTAAGAAAAATATTGGAGGATATAAGCATTATACCGATTCACATACTGGACCAGAATACCAGAACAAATTCATACTTGATCTTGTAAATGCAACTCATATATCATGGTGATATCAATGACAACACAAAACAACAAAATGAGATGTTCTTCAATTTTCCAACAATGTCCCCCTTTATCATTGATGGCAACATGTGCCAAAATTTGAAAACAAAACTTGCAAAAACTTCCAAACTCTTATTTACAACACTTTTCCCCCTAACACCAACATCTCACCTTCTTCACTCCCCCTTTGACATCAAGGACAAAGGGTTTCCCAAAAATTGAAATATGAAAACAAAGAAAATAAGAAAACATGCTTCAAATGAAGGATGGTGAGCCTTGAAGCTCCTTAAGAATAACTTCCCATACTAGTTTACCATTCTCCCAACTATCATTTGTAGCAATCAACATCCTGTTCAGGGATTCCAACTCTACCAGAGTTTCTTCTGCAACATTTGAAGTAGCAGGAGTCAAATTTATCTTCTCAATTTTTTCTGCACCTTCCAAAGCCTTGGCAATTGGGGTGTATTCCAATCTTATAATGTCACTTAACTGATCGAATTTTTTGACAATCTCTTCTTTATGCTTCTATAAACCAAAGAATTTATCTTTATGCACAATACTGGGGTTCTAGGTTGATCTATCTCTATCTTTGGATATACTATTAGTACTGGAGACAACAATCAACTAGGACTCAATGGAGTCCATTACAACCTTAATGTTTTGGGTGGCATCTGACCACTTCAAGCAATAAACAAGAACAAAATTTTCTTCAAACTCAAAGACCTTCATAGCTTCTAGATTCTTTTCAACATTTGAGTGTGCAAGAGCACACATGTCATGAAATGCCAGTAGCTTTTTCTTTGCTAGTTTCTCCTTAACTTCTTGTTTTGTCTTTTCTCCAAGCTTTAAGGTATAATCCTTGAAATATTCCAACAACAATCTAAAATTTTCAATAGGAGTGATGGATGCATCAATAGATGCACCAGGTGTGACCTCATGCAATGCCTTAAGAGCATCTTCTATGAGTTTTGTTCTTTTCTCATGAGTTTCAACAATATCCTTCCTTTTGAATGCTTGTAATGCATCTCCTAACACCACTTTATGAACCTGAGACATCTTCTCCACATCTATATACCCTTCAATCATAGGAAGTTGTAGAAGCTCCTAAGGAATTATTGGCTAAAATATGATCTTCTTGAATAGCAAGCCTTTCAGTACATCATTTCTGGAAGATGATTCTCTGGGATGCTTAAGAGATTTTACAATTTTCTTTTGACCTTCTTCATTTTTCCTGGAAAATTCCTCATTTTTATTTTCTTCCTCTCCCTTTTCCTTCTCTTCTTCCTTCTTTTCTTCTTCCACTTCCTCTTCTTCTTCTTCTTTCTTTTCTTTGTTTTCATTTTCATCTTTATCTTTATCCTTGTTGTCTTCTTCATCATTTCTATCTTTTCCATCTTTTCCATTTTTATCTTGTTCTTCTTCTTCACTGCCTTTTCCCTCTTCAGTATTACCTTTTTCATTGTTACCTTTTTCACCTTTACTGTGCTCTCAAGGAGCATTATCATGTTTTTTAGGCTCAACTTCACCTTCATTCTACTTTTGAATTTCTAGAGGATTATTTTCACCACCAGAATCATTTTCAACATCAATGTCTTCAAAAATACCTGCATCACCTATATCAAGAGGAGTATCTTCCTTAGCATTTTCAGCAGCAACATCTTCATCAACCTTAAGCATGCCATATTTCTCTATTTTATCCCAAATCACCTTTGTTTTCTCCCTATTTTATTTATTTTCTTTGTATCCCTTGTCATTAAAATATTAACCCTTTTCTTCATTCAAAACATGTTTGAACAAATCTTTTTCAAAGTATCCAGATCATTCGGGGTTAGAGAAGACCCAATTTTATCAAATACATTGTTCCTGATTTTCTCTTCAAGTGCAACAACCTCTAATCTCCTTTTCATCAAAGTTTCCCACATATTCTTAGTTACATCTTCTTTCACATCATCCCATTTAACTTCCAAGATGATAACATATTGAATGATAGCTAAAAGTAAAGTTTTCTTATCCTCTTTTCCAACATTATGATAATATTTTGTTGATTGCTTTATCATGTTCTCAAAATGTAAAAAATAATTGAGAGTTACCTCTAATTTGAAACGAGGACCAGAACTTACCGGAATGTCCTATTCTTCACACTAGTTTGTAGAGGCTTCATCAGACACCTTAGTCTTCTTTGACTCTGGGTTGGTGTGCACATGAACACCAAATTTTTTCTCTTCCTCATCATCAAAAGATGATACAACATACACTCTCTTAGAACCAATAGCTTCCTTAGAAGCACCTTCACTAGAGGATAAACTTCCTCTTCTTTTTGTCACCAATTTTGTAGTAGGATCCTCTTCCTCTTCAACCTAATCATCTATGATGCTAATATTTTTCTACCTAGAAGCTTTCTCTTTCTTTCCTCTTTTTCTAGGGGCCACCAAAGGAGTTTATTTCCTCTTCCCAGATCTAGTAGTAAGTTCGGAGGAAACTAGGTCATTCCTTTGTTGGCGGTACTGGGTTCAACTTTTACTGTAGTGGTTGCAGAGGATTTAGCAGGAGTAGTCCTGTCGAATCTCCTCAGGCCAGATGATTCTTCCTCCAAATCTTCTCCCTTAGCCCTTCCAAGAGAAATATGCTCATCAGTGAATCCAACTTCTCTAAGCTTCTTTTCCACTCTCTTTCTAATTATTGGCTTTTGATGCTCCATGTGGATCTCCATAGATTTTTCTGCATAAGTACCAATTCTAGGTTCATTGGGATCTTTTGGGTTTTTCACCAATATTTGTACATAACCCTTAGCCTCTTCTTTTGTAATTTCATATCCCAATGGTTGAATCCATATTGTTTGGGGTTCTACTACTTCAATCACGCATTCATCAAAGGAAACATTAAATATGATGTCATCTTTATAGTTCTCAACAATTTTCCTTGGAATCCTATCTCTTTCATTCATGTTGCTCTTAAATACAACAAAGAATGTTGTTAGAGAATTTTCTTTAGCTTTTAGATCACCCAAACTATGCATATAATCAATAATTTGATGTGCCACCAGTTTGGATGAGTCCCAAAACACTTCATCATTCTTTCTAGGAAGTCTCTTCATGAAATAGAACAATAGACATACAATCAATGAACTGAATTTGAAAGCATACTTCCTTTCTTTTGTTGACTTCAAATTCTCAAGCAACTGTTGTCGGAGAAGCTCACATAATTTATAGTCTGCACCATTGACTACCATATCAAAACCAGTATAAATAGTTGTGGCTGAAATAGAGTTCTCTTTGTTGGTGAATTATATTTTGTGACCAATCATGATAACTACATACTTCATAGCTGGATTAGTGATGGACTTTGTCGTTAAGGCTCTCTTGTCATATGTGGCTCCTTTAAGTTCCATTACCACCTCATTCTTCACAATGAACCAGAACTAGGGTTTGCACTACTTGAACTTCAAATCACCTCAAGAATGCTCCAAAAATCTCTTCAATTTCTTCAAATGCACCAGTGATCAAAATTCCTTACACATTTTATTTATAAAATAATGATCTATCCTAACTCCCATTAAATGTGGAAGATTTCAAAATCTGCTAAAAACTCTTCTTCTCTACTTAGAAAAACCCTAATTTTCTCTGAAACGATCATTCCTTCATATTTTCTTTCGATTCTACTTGCATAACCTCTAGCTTATCATTTCTCACAACATATCTTTGTGCCAAAGACTGGTCCATGTCGAACATCAAGTGGGTTCAAGTGATTTTTTGTTAAAGCTCCCCCTAAGACCTTGCTAGGTCTAATTCCTAGAGGAATTGTGTGTACCAAACGAGGGCACAGACACATCTATTATCTCCGTCTCTTCTTTCTTCCTCCAAATCTTATTCATTTCATGCTTAATATAATCTTTTTCAACCTTCTTCGTAGGTTCATTCTTTTCTTCCAGATTGGTCTCCTTACCCTTCTTGATTTTGCAAACTCTTGAGATATGTCCTGGTTTGTTGTAGTTATAGCAGACAATATTTCTTTGATTAGATTGACTTCCATTGAATCTTGTTCTACACTGATTAGCTTTATGTCCATACTTATTACAAGTATAACAGTAGCCATTAAACCGATTCATCATCAAGGTTCTACATTCAGTTTCCCTATGTCCAATTCTTTTTCATGAAAAACATTGACCAGAGAAGGAACTAGGAAATTCATTCATCCTACTTCTACATTATGTTTCCCTGTGACCAAATTTGTTGCATGAAAAACAAGTGCCATTAAAATATGAATACCTTTGTGCATTAGGTTGTCTCACAAGTGGTCTCCTAGAAAATTTCCTTTTTGCTTTCCTTTATTTTGAGTATTCTGGTTGTCCTTAGAGTTTTCACCTCCTTCCATTCCCAAGCCACCTTTGTCTTTACTCGGTTTCTATCCTAAAATCAATTCATGAAGCCTGTATGAACTAGATTTAAAATTGTTTTCATAGAGTTTTTCCTTCTCCAGATCCATTTTCAGGTTCACCACTTCTTGTTCAAGCTTGGTGCATTCATAAGACTTGCTTTGTACCAATTTGTTTAGACATTCTTCAATTATTTTCTTCCCCTCTACTTGAACTTACAATTCGTTAATTTCTTCATTAGCCTGCTTCAATTGATCAGTTACTTCCCTATGTCTTTCTTTGAACTTTTTCAATTTCTCTTTTAATTTCCAGACATGTTCATTTGCATCTTCAAGATTCTCTTTCAGATCTCTATTTTCTCTTTCAACTTTGTCAATATCCTCAAGAGTAGTTTGAAGCTCTTCTTTATCATTCATTTCTTCCTGTTGATGGTCAAAATAGCACAACAACATGTAAACATAATATTGCTATTATGTTTCTCCTGAAAGAGAAAGATAACACATGTATACCTAGCTCCCAAGGTCTTGTTAATCGGTTCACGACTATTCTGATTTCCCTCAATGGTTGATGTAATTGTAATGTTCAAGGGGCCTGCTAGTGTTGAGCTTTTGGATTATTCTAAGATCAAACATAAACTTAAACCTACTTTAACCAGGGTTTTAAAGAAACAGAAGAAGATAGATCAAAGCTTGGAACTGAAGAGAATGTTAATTCATGCAACTTAATCAGACTTGTCACCTTTCAAGGAATTTCTAACTAAAACTGCAGAACAAAAATTAACTTGTGATTAACACACAATTTCATTCATTCACAGTGCTAATTTCAAAAGCAGATTGCAAATCACCATCTAAGCTAAACATAAGATAAATTTCATTCCTTGAAAGCTTTGAAAATCAAATAATTAACCCAAGATAAATACCATTTTGGAGCCTAATATGAAGTAGATTTAAATCTGGCTGCTTCTACTGTTGGTGAAACATATAAGCAACATTTACAAATCTGGCACAATCACCAGTGTACAGAAAATCCATGTCTTCAAATCATCTCCATCTACATTAAGAAAATTGGAAAGATACATCATTGCCTTCTAATGCTAACTTGCTAATTCTTAACAAAAAGAAAAATCTCTCTCTACGTGTGTCTCTAAAATTTATGTATTCTCCTCCATGTATCTCTCTCTCTCCTTTTTTACAAAGAGGAAAAAGTGCCATATATACAAAACGTGCCAAAAAGAATGTTGGCCCCTACTTTAGGGTTCAAAAAGTCAATTACAGAAGGGTCGGCCCTTAGATCTTTTGCAATGAAGTTAATTGCATTCAATGTGCATCCTTGTGTCCATGTCGGTGAAGGATCGCCCCAAGAGTGGACCTCAAATCTTTTGCAACCATCGTATTAACTTCTGGCCTCTGTGTCCACCCTCGAACTTCCTTGTAGAGCTTCTTTGAATGTTCTAAAGCACTATCATTAATGTTGATCTACCTTTTCCAACAGACATCATAGCTATCACTGAGACTCATGGCCTCTTCTTCCTTTCAGCTTTCCTCCCATTCTAGATCTTTCTGCATGTTAACCCCCTTTCGAAACAACATCTGACTCCCATGTTAGATCCCCACACCATTGTTCACCGAGCCGATCCATCGCTTTTGATCTCAGAGTAAGTCCATGTCATTTATGCTCTATTGATATTCCTCACAAGACAGTCACAATGGTCAAACTTCCAAGGGTTCACCTTCAGCCTCTTCTGATTGGTGGTACGCATTCCACGTAATATTTCCAGGTGGTCAAAAGTTCTTCGAATAGAATTGCATGTGGGTGAGACACTAGTCGTGTCTCCCCGATGCGATTATACTTCACAACTGCAATCGACATAGCATACAACTGTCGGCAAGAGTTCATATCGAGCTGCAAAAGTCATAGCGATATCCCCTAAACCATCGGCATGACTATCGCTATCGGCCAGACATCATAGTGACTCTTTAAGAGTCATATCGCAGTGTTCCCATTGGAAAAACATCTGCATTTAGCAAGACATCACTTAGTCGGCAGGACATAGCGGGTTCCCATTAATCATAGCAATATCCTTTCCATCATCGAGACAATCACACTCAGCAAGACATCATACCAAGCAAAAACCCTTCAGCCAGGAGTCTTGCCAAAGCCACATACCTATCGGCAAGACCTCATAGTGATCCTCCAAGAGTTATACTGCTACTCCCGCGTCGGCGAGAAAAACATTAGTCGAGAAGAAATTTCACCGAGACCATTCCATTTCAGTGAGACACCATTGGTCGGTGAGACTTCATACTGATGATATCTTCCTTTTGGCGAGCTCAGACACCTTTCGGGGAGACTCCACCCATCGGCAGGACATCTCCCTGAACCACTGTTCTTTCGGCGAGACCTCGCTTGTTTGGCAGAACATCATACCGAGCCCCCTTCTGTCGGCGAGACCTCACCCCGTTGGTGAGACATTACACCGATGACATCCTTCTTCAGTGGGACTTCCTCCAGTCGGCATGTCGTTATGCCGAACCCAAAATATTTCAGCAAGGCCTCTTCTGGTCGACGAGATACATAAAAACTCATGGCGACTGAAATGTCTGGGTGACCAGTGTATTTCAAATGAATAGAGCACAACATCCAGTTAGCAAGACATCTATCTGGTCTCAGTGACTTTATTCTTTGAGGAGATTTATGCCAAATCTGATTAAGGCATGCTTTCCAACTGACTCCCTTGAGAAATAGCATCATAGGTATGATTTCATCCTGCAAAACAATGCCTCCATTAGTCCTCAAAAGCATAGAAAATACATTATTCTTCATCTCGCCTTTCACATATTCTTAGCAAAAAAAGAAACCCAACTTTGGCGAAGGCGGAACCAAGGTGAAATTGGAATTGGGACAGGAGTCGGGATGGGAACAAAACATGGAAATAATCAACATTTCCAAGTTCATCCCACATTCCAGCTCTGCGTCCGCAAAAGAGACCAAATGCAAGGGACAAAGATAGAAACAAATGCAGGTGGAATCAGAGCAAAAACTGATCTTGGGCGAAACACAATGGGGGCGGGGGCGGAACTAAATCCGAGACTAGAACTTCTTCAAAGTTTCAGTTTCGGATTCCATCCCGATCCCGCCTCCGACAACATACAAAGAGACGACAAAAAGAATGAAAAGAAAATGGGAAGGGAATAAAAACATCCTGCGACCAAACGAGTGGAACAAAAAGGAAAAACAACAAGAAAGTTCGGCAGAACCGGGACCGAAATGGAACCGAAATCTGAAACTTGGAAAAGTTTCAATGTTTGGCCCTAGTCTGCACCCCATGTCCACCGAAACAAAACAGAGAAGGCCCAAGGAAGAAAGGAATTAAGGCACGAGACACAGAACCAAAGGGAAACAACCAACAAATAAGAGAAAAGCAGCAACCCAAAAGTTAGTTGAAAACAATTAACGAAGAAGAAACAAAAAGAGAAGGCGGAGTCAAAGTCGGGATGGAAAACGAACCAGAAACCTTGAAGGAGTTCAATGTTCAGATTCAACTCTGGACCCGGCTCCGAAAAAACAAAAGATAGACTTAGGAGGAAAAAAAAAGAACTCCCAAGACCCAACCAAGCAACCAAAGGCGATGAAAACAAAAGAAAAGGGGCACCCATTTTGTTCCAAAATAAAATGGGGTGGTTATGCTAGGCATGACAATTGGTGACTCAGTTGGGAAAATAGTTTAACCATTTTCAAGAAACTGAAGGATTCAGCTACCCAAAACTCCTAGTTTATGAACATCACAACTCCCGTTGGGTCAGTTTTAACAACCAAGGTTGAGCTAGAATCTCAAATGTAAATCAACAGTGGCTACCCCTGAATCTATGTGTGTGCTTGATGGTGCATCATCCTTTTATAAAGTTTTCCTCATCTTTTGAACAACAATGTGAAAAATTTGAACTACATGAGTTGATTCCCTTTAGCTGTTGTGCAATGATATCCCGGGCATTGCTCTGTTGCCAGTCAGACATCCATAGCCCCGACGGAGGTACCTCTAGTTTTCTCACAACATTTCTCTACTGCCAGTCAGGCATCCATAGCCCCAGTAGAGATACTGGAATCACCCATTCATATTGAGTCTTCTTTTCTTTTAGATAATTCTCTTTTCTTTTCTTTTCTTTTAGAGTTTCAGATATTTTATTAAAATTTTTTTCTCAATTTGTCAGATGTCAGACATCTATTCTGGGTTGAAAACTACCAAGGACCTCATAACAACATTTGGGGGATCATATTTTTCACTCAAATATTACAACACTATCACCCTAGGACAAATATACCATTACAAAAGGAGATGATCTTGATGATTTGTGACAGATTCAGAGGTAGTTAATGAAGATTGTTTACTTTGCACCTTGTTTTCAAGACTTTCCACAACTCTTATTGACAATGGGCATAAAGCAACGAATTTAGGACAAACTCATCCAATCAGAAAATTTGAAAATATCTAAACCACTTCTCTCCTAATAACCAAAGTATACTTTAGATAGCAATTCATTACCTCAAGATGGAAAGAAACAGAGAAACCCCAAGGAATAAAACAAAACAGACACAAAACAACAAAGGAAACAAAGGGAAAGAAAGAAAGAACAAACATACAAAAAAAAAACTATTTACAAGCAGAATAAAATTAACTATAAGCAGAACAACAAATTATTTACATATGCACAACCCAACAAAAAATACCAAACTTTACGACTCAAAATAATTTTTATGAAATTTTCCATTAATAGGAAATGAAACAAGTTCTCCCGTTAAACTAATCAGCCGGAAAGAATTTTCTCCTAGGATCTTGGCAATTTGATAGGGACCTAACCAGAACTTATGAAATTTCTGGTGATTGCCCTTCTTTTCATTAGCTTTATCCCATAGTAGCACAAGGTCTGATATTCTAAAAGCCTTGATTTTTTCTCTTTTGTCAAACCAACGTTTGACAACAGCCTGGTGTCTAAAGAATTGTTGCAAGGCGGTATCTCTCTGCTCTTCTAACTTCAACAAGCCGGTTAATCTTACTTCAATCCTATCATCACTAGAGTAGAATTTCTGCATAAACTTAAGGATAGGTATTTGCAAGTGAATAGGGAAAACAGGCTCTTGGCCATAAACTAGCTTAAATGGTGAAGTCTTTAAAGCAGCCTTGACCCTAGTCCTATCTTCCCATAACGCAAATCTTAGTTGGGTATGCTAGTCCCTAGGATTGTTCTCTAACAGTTTTTTTATTACCCCTAAGAGATTATGATTAGTTGATTCTACAACTCCATTCCCTTGTGGGTAATAATTTGAAGAATATTTTAAGAAAAATTTATGATTATAAGCCCATGAAATGAACTCAGCAGAAGAAAATGAAGAGCCATTGTCACATACCAGCGCGAAGGGTACTCCAAACCTAGTTGTGATGCATTCGGTGAAGAACTTGATTATTACCTCTGTCATGTTGTTCTTGCAAGGTATAGCCTATGTCCATCTCATGCAGTAATATGTGGCAGTCAAAATAAATTTTTGTCCTGCAGAAGAATTTGGGTTAATTACCCTAATAAAATCTAGTGCCCATTGGGAAAATGGCCTTACCTCGTAAACAAATTGCAATGGCATGGCTGAATGGCATTCTTTTGATACAAAAATTTGGCATATGTGACATGTTCTTACGTGTTGATGGGCATCCTTGAACACACATGGCCAGTAGTAACCCGATTTGAGGATCTGATGTGCTAACGAATCTGCAAAACCATGACCTGTGCCATGTTTCCCATGAAATTCAACAATCACATGTTTAGCCTCTTGCTGATCAAGACATCATAGGTAAACTCCCTCAAAATTCTTCCTATATAGCAATCCTCCTTTGAGCATGTAATGGGAGCTCTTCATTCTCAGTGCTCTCCTTTGAGTCGTATTCATTCCCTCTAGGCACCAATTATTAAGCATGAAACAGATGACATCGGCATACCAAGGGTCGTTAGAAAAGGATTGCGTTGTGTATTGCTGAAAAATAATGTTCTCACCAGCATCAGCTATGGATTTAGATAGGCCTAGACCTCATACAAGTTTCATAGGGCGAATCTCCAAATCGAACTCTTGCAAAATGGCCATCCATTTCCCCCTTCGTTCTCCGAACTCGCTCTGCATAAGTAGAGACTTCACAGCTGCATCAGGAACTACAACAATAATCTGACTTCATAGGATGTAGTGCCTGAACTTATTGACAGCTCTAACCAACGCAAAAGCTTGTTTTTCAAGAGGTGGGTATTTGACTTCGACATTCTTAAATGGAGAACTCATGAAGGCGATTGGCCTCTCATCTCCCTCCTCTCTGCGTTGAGTCAAGACAACTGCACACAAGTGTTTAGAAGCAAAAGAATAAATATAAAATGACTTCAAATAGTCGGGGCTGGTGAGGATGGGTGCTTCCAAAATGGATTGTTTGACTTGAGAAAATGCAGCCTTTGCCTCATCACTCCACTCTATTTTGGCATCTTTCTTTATCATTTCATTTAATCACTTTACAATTTCTGCAAAACCTGTGATAAACTTTCTCACAAAGTTGATCTTTCCAAAGAAAGATCTCATCTCCTTCTTGCTTCCTAGCCTGGTTATCTTCATAATGGACTCAACTCGGTCTAGATCAATCGATATTCCTCTTTTTGAGATTATGTGTCCCAAAATTTTCCCTTCATAAACCCCAAACACACACTTTTTAGGATTCAGGGAGACACCATACTGGATACATCTTTGAAGAACTTTAGCCAAGTTTGCTGCATGGTTTAGTTTATCTTTAGAGAACACTGTCAGGTCATCCATGTAAACGATGATGCATTTACCAATCAGATCTTTGAACGCTGCATCCATGGAACATTGAAAGGTTGCTCCAACGTTTATCATACCAAATGACATCCTTCTATAAGAAAATGTTCCCCACTTAGTAGTGAAGGTTGTCTTCATTTTGTCTTCATAGTTAACAATCACCTGATTGTATCTAGAATAACCATCCAAGAATGATATCATCTGAGACCCATTGACATTCTGCAAGATTTCGTCCAGAGAAGGGAGTGGGTAGTTGTCTTTTTTTGAAGCTCTGTTCAGATTCCTGAAATCTACACATAGCCTGATCTCTCCATTTTTCTTACGAACTGGAACCAAGTTAGCCACCCATGTTGAATGTCATACAGGGAAGATTATTCTTGCAGAATGCAATTTCTGAACTTCCTTAAAGATTAGTGGTTCAATCAGGGCATTGACAGGATGTTGTTTCTGCCAAAATGGCTTAGCTTCAAGCTTCAAAGGAATGGTATGAGTCATTACAGAAGCATCAAATGTCTTTAGATCTTCATACCCCCAGGCTATCGCAGCAATATCCTTCTTTAGTACCCTTAGTATATCTTTCATAATTGCTTCAGGGTAGGCTTTCCCTATATAAACATATATTCCGCTATGTTGTTAGTGCATCTAAATTGCAACCTGTAAGAATCAAAGAAAGTTTTCCCTTTCGGGCTGGTTAATTCAATCCCAACACCATAGCCTATTTTGGACTTGGATCCATCAAACATGAGGGTCCATAGCTGATCATGAGCTGGGGTTGATCCCTTTGAGGTTATTATGGGCATTTGGATAAGATGAGCCATAGGTGGGGCCACTTGATCTTTTGCATCAAATATTGGGAGTGGGTGTTCAATAGGTTCCTCATGTGCAATTTCCAATTCATGCTCGGATATATCATATAATCCATGGCTATCCTTCTGAAAATCACTTGTATCTTTGATTAATCCCTTGGGTTTTGGTATACTTGTGAGTGTAGGGATATCAAACAGACCTTGGGGTTGTTCTTCGTAACTATGTTGGTCCAGTATTGTGACCTGGGTAAGTTCAATTTGAGGAGGGACTTCCTTTGAAGGTATATTATCCCTAGTTAACATTATTGCATTTTTGGCTTCATGTGAGAAGTGATCTGAAATGGTCTCAAGGTGACTTAGGCTAGTTTCTTCACTCCAGGAAACATGATTTAAAAGATTGATGTAGGGTTGGCAAGTCAATTCCGAATGATTTTGGTAGTGTACCCTGCACCAATTAGGGAGTAGAAGACTCTGCAAATCGATATCTTTCCCCAAGACCAGTTGATCCTGTTGTAGCTTCCTAATCAATGCCTATTGATTTTCATTAATCATGGGATCAGGGAATTTTTGTATTGACAATTCTTTAGGATCAAGAACAGGTCAAAATTTCTTCTCTTTTATAAACCCCTATCTCGGTTTCAAAATAAGCTACCTCATTGGGACAATCATATTTAGTGATGACATGCTTGAGGCAAGGTTCACTTTCAATCCTAATCTGCGTAGGCACTCCCCTCCATGGTAGGCACATATGTGAAAAGTCAAAGGAGAGATATCCCCCTATATTTTTCATCAGATCTCTGCTCAACAACATACCATAAGTCTCAGGAATGTCTGCTACTTGAATATCTATATTGGTTAAAATCCTGGGGTCAGACCCTACTTGTACGTGTATATTTCTCAATTCTCCAACTACATTAACCTCTATTTTATCAAGTTGGATGACCTTCTTGTTTGTTTGGATAGGGTTCAATCCAAATTTCTTGCATACAAAAAATGGCATAACATTGCTGGAAGCCCCTGAATCTAGCAGACAATTATGTAGATTCTTCCCACAAATTCTCAAACTTGAAAGAAATGGTGGGGTACCTACCTTACTTTTGTACAAAGCTGTGTTCATGTCAGCAGTGGGTACCACCTTGGTTTTCCCTTTCGATTTATCAGCTTCTTCCAAAGCTTTCAGCACTATCTCTCATTGAGCAAGGCACCACTCTAGGATGTCAAAGTATGATAAAGAGGTTTTCTATTTCTACATCTCAGAAACAATATCAAATTATGTGTTATAACTTGCATTACTTTTGACAACACCAGGTGAATTACCTTTGTTATGGAAGTCAAGTGGACCTTTTGGTGGAGGAGGGTTATTATCAACACTTTGATTCAGAGGCACCATGTGATTAGGTGGTGCTGATGTAGTGAACGGGCCCTTATTCTGATTTCTTAAAAAGTGTCTTCCTTTTGTCTGGAAAGCTTGGGCATCATACGCATCTTCCTCTGGTTCATTCTCACTTTGCATTGGGAATGAAGGTTCTTCTTCAAAGAGGTCATAAGTCATTGTTGTATCTACTGAGCCGCCTTCTTTATTTGAATTCCCTTGGAAATTTTGGGCATCTCCTTGTGCCATCTTCAAGACTTTCTCCATTTCAGGGTAGTTTACCTTGGAATGGGTTGGAGTATCATGCAGCCTGCACCAATTAGTCATAAAATTAAGGTCATCCACATTTGCAGTATGTGACCTGTCCTCATTAGTTTGATAATTGTGAGAAACTCCACTGTTATTTGGCCCTGTATTCCATTGTCGGTTGTTATTTGGCCTCTGATTATATCCTCTAATTTTATTTTGATAGCCTTGGTTAGGGGAGTTTTGGCCTTGATAACCCCTTTGGCTGTGATTCTAGCTGTTCTGATAATTACCCTGATTGTTATTGCTCTGATTAGGATAATTACCTTGGTTTTGAGAAGGGTTCAATTTAAGTTGAGCCATGTCATTTGTGACTTGAGATAGAGTTTTCTTTAAGGTCTCCACCTCGTTTGTGAGTTGAAATATCTTTTCACTTTCAACACCCTTAGCAACCGGTAGCTAACCGACATGATTTGGTGTTCCAGCTTGGTTATGATGACCATATGGACTGTGATGAGCCTGTGATTGCTAAAAGAAGTCAGGAGCCCTATTGGAAAAGAATGGAATAGGAGGTTGAGTCTGCAACTCAAACATAGGTCCATAATGGGAAGGAGACATTCCTGAGACAGTATTGAATAAAGGGGTTGGACTAGGCATCTGATACCCCATTGAAGGAAAACCTCCTCCCAAAATTTCTTGTTGAGAGCTAATTTGTTGTTGCAGCTTGATGGCTAGATGATAAACCTTAGACAAGGAATCAATATCTGTCGGCTGATAAGTCCTTTGTAGGAACAAGCCAAGCAAAGGGTCTATAACTCTAAATTATGCTTGAATGGAACTATTCTCAACAACTAGATAGGGGTCCTATAGTCTCCTATACATTCGTTGAAACCTGGTATTAAACAAGGGCAAGGATTCACATGGCTCCTTCCTAATGGTAGCAGATTGGTGGAACAAAAGGGCTGGATCCACATAAACTCTGAACTGATTGATGAAAGAATTCTCCAGGTCTGTCCAGTTCAAAATAGAACCTTATGGAAGATTTAGATACCAGTTGTACGCCATATCCCCTAAGGAATAAGGAGACAATCTACAAACTAAATCATGGTGAGCTATCTGAGCTCTGGTACAAGTGTCCTTCAAATCTTGTATGTGCTCTTCAACACTCCTTGATTCGCCATGAATGTATTTGGGATAGAATTTCTTAGGATTCTTAGGCATATCATGAAAGCCTCCAGGAATAGTCCCCAATGGAGAGGGATTATTCTAAAAAAATGCCATTGGTGGTGGTGGTGGTGGTGGTTGAGCTAGTTGTTGGATGGATTGAACCAGCTGTAATGGCAATTGAGATGGATTCGGTGGTGGATTAACAGGTATCCACTAGGGTATTGGTGAAAATCCTAGTGGAGTGAGTGGAGCTAACAAGGGTGGTATGATGGTTGCCCCAGTCTTGTGAATCTTGTGTCTTATTGGGGTCTTGAGTTCTATCAAAGGTAGTGGATTTTCAGCTAATCGAAGAACTCTATGGGACCTTTCTGGTGAGAAAAACCCAGTATTATTCAGTTTTCTCTTCTAGGCCCTCCTTCTAATGCCAGTCTCTGTTGATGGTCAAAATATCACAACAACATGTAAACATAATATTGCTATTTTGTTTCTCCTGAAAGAGAAAGATAACACATGGATACTGTAGACACCTAAAAATTACCTAGGCCTTCAAGCTCTATTTTAACCACTTTCGTCCTAACATAATTATGACATTTAATTATGTCCTTGGTCCACATTCGACTATTGATTAAATAATTCATAATTATTTAATTAATTCATGTCCTTTTATTCTTCATGATTATTAAATAAATAAATTCTATTTATTTATTAAATACGTCATTAATTGTCTAAGTCTTCCCTTAATTAAATAATTTTTTTATATTTATTTAATCACCCTTCTTCAGTCATTTCTTTCTAATTATTAAATAAATAAATTTTATTTATTTATTTAATGTCACTAACTGTCATAATTAAATGAATTGCTTAATTTATTTAATTATTAATCTTATCTTCTAAATTAAATAATTATCATTAATTATTTAATTGTCAAAATTAATAGTCCTCTCATTTTAAATAAATTGAATTATTTAAAATGTCATCACATTCTTAACTGTAAGTTCACTTTGGTAAATAATCTAAAAATCGATTATTTATTATTTCACAAAATTCACATTTGGAATTAATTTAATTCCAAATTGGTACCTTTCCTCCAGGAATCAAGTGATCGGACAGGTTCTTGATCTTTCCAAAACTGATCTTCAGTCTGGTCTTTATCTTCTTCATTTTCAAAAATCTTTATTTTCAAATTAATTTCCTTATTTATTCTCCACCACTGATTCGATCTTCTTAGATGGCATCTTGACCGCTCGATTAATGATTTTTCCCTAACCCTAATTAGGGATTATCAGATTTAATCTGGGCCTCTCATTTTAGGTCTTAGTTAGAAGTAAATCTCATTCGTCTATTCAAAATGACATTTTCTATAAAATGCCATTTTCTCTCATTTCTGGGGTACGCATTAGATACACACCCAGATGCTTTGCATACTTACGCACTTGCACACTTAGACTTTTCATAGCAATTGATTAGCATATTTCATTAAGTTTTAACATCCTTAGGCATAAACATTGTTTTTCATTTAGGCATTAGGCATTGGAATTCGATCAAATCCTTCAAGCTTGGTGTAGGACTTTGTCAAAGATTGCTCGCACAACAAATCTGAGGGCAACATGTCAACCTGCAAGTAGAAGGTACTATCAAGGTGAATCATGGAAACTCCTACGAATGACAGGTATATTTGTTCTTTTTAGTTTTCATTGTTCTTGATAGGTCTTTGGGTTTATTTTATATGCTTTATTGATTGATAATCTTATCCAAAAATTTACCCTTAGTTACATTGGTGAACCCGAAATTCTATAGAAATATTTGTGTGTTTTTCTTGTTTGTTTTCACTATTTTGCAAGTTACAACCAAGAAGACATACAAAATCCCATCACCTTCTTCTGAGCACAAAAAAATGGGTGAATAAAATATTAAAACACTTTTTGAGTTTTGTAGATCTCATTCTCAGCTTTCTAGAACTTTAAATGGTTTTAAATTTCATTAAGATTTGAGAAAGTTATGGCCATTTTAGTGATCACTATTTTTTTAATCTAACTTTTAAAACCTGTGTTTCCTTTTGTCTATAATGTTTTTTTGGTGCAGAATCATGGAAAATACTTTTTGGGTTTTGAAGGTTTGATTTTCAACTTTTCATAGATATCAACGTTTTAAAATTTCGTTAAGTTTTGAGAAAGTTATCACTATTTTAATTTGCTACTGTCATTAATTTTTTTTTTTTTGTTACTAATCTTTGTTGGCAGTATGTACCATTGGAGTTTTTCATGGGTCAAAGACATTTATTCAAACTACTGACATGTGGTTTTATAGCTACGTTTGTCAAAGATTTATCTCTCAAACCACTTGTTTGCATTTTTTAATTTAGGAACATTTCCTTTGGTGCTTTAAAATGAATTTTGTTTGCAAGTGTCTGATTATGTTTGAACAAATGGTAGGTGATTATGATCTCACCTTGTGAAAACTCGGTGATCAGAAAACTAGACCTATTTTATCTGTTGTACACCCTCACGATTTGGTATATCAAAGTATCCTCTCCCCTTGCGCACTTGTGTGATCCTGGGTGTAAGAGAAACGGTTACTAACTCTAGAATTTGGCCCTGTTCTGGTGGGAAAAAGTACTCACCCCAGGACGACTCAGACCGGTAGCACCCTGAACCCGAGGGACTTCCAGCTGGTATATAAAAGTGGGTTCTTGGGGAAAGCCCAAGAATCACGAGTGTGGTTCCGACGAGATGGATCCAAAAGGGGACTCTCGCCGCATGGATCATGCCCTATGAACAGAATGCCCATATTAAACACCTCTTGTCTTAGTGTCCAACCATTCTATGGCCATTCTTGGTTTAGTGCAGGGTACAGTATCATGCCCGAAGACACTGACTACTGATCCCCTTGAGTAGAGATAGTAGTTCTTGGGAAGTCACTACCCAAGAATTCAAATTTGGTGTGCTCGAATGACATTAATGAGTCGTGGAGGGGAGCCAATGCCACCAAAATTCTAAGCTATCCGCTCTTGAGAAAGAAAGGTGTTTATCACCAATCTGGGGTATATCGGTGGGCTATATCAAGTATACAAACCCTTGACCTTTTGGCCTTTTAGGATTATGCTTGTCTTATGTGCGCTTGCTTACATTCAAAACATCATGCTTGTCAAGTGTTTTCTAGATTTTCAAACAATATACACAATATTCACAAATTTGGACACAAACAATCGACTGTAGACAACTCATACTTTTCAACAAAACATCAGAAAATAATCTCAATCCTCATTTTGAACTTAGACTTTGCATTGTTAATCTTAGTCATCATTTTGAACCTAGACCTTGCATTTATAACATTAAGTCCTTAGTCAAACATCATCATCTTAGTCCTCATTTGACACTTTGGCCTTGATAACCTTGTCATCTTGCATTAATCATTTCCTTAGGAAAACGTCATCATCATCTTGCATTGTCATCCTTTATTCCAAAAATACAAAAAAAATTAGTGACATAACTTGTCATCTTATTCTTCATCGTCCTTTTCCATTAGTCATTTTATTTATACAACATTGTCATATTGCATCCCTTATTGTCAAAAATCAAAAAACATAGTCTTGCATTGTCATCCTTTATCCAAAAAATCCAAAAAACATAGGTTGTCATCATCCTCACATTTAGTTGTCATTTTCATCATCCTCATTTGAGAAAATCCCTTTTTATTGTTGAGACTAGGCTTCAAAGACAAAGAGGACAAATGGAAAACTTTGGACAAGATTCCAATCCCAACATCAACAATAACACTTATGACACGAACAAACATTGGACCTTTTCTGACCCATTTCACAACATGAACATGCAATCTTCCATGAACATGCCATCTTCATCACAAAACATTTTTGAGTAATTAATAAAAAGAGACCAGAATGGATGAGTATATATAGAAGACTTAGAAGCTGCAATGCAAAATCCTGATATAGTCTCCTTCGTAGAAAACTCAATCTTACGCGACCCTCAAAGGTATCTAGCCATGCTTTTGGACCAAGGGGCTAAGTTACCACAAGGCTTTGACATAAATACTTTGCCACCTCCATCCGTCTACCATCACCATCAATAGTCAATTGACACAAATCTTGCCATTAATTCACAACACATGTCTAGTTATCACCCTTATCCTAACTTTGACAAGGGAAGCCAACTATCCACCAGTCCATTCCAAACCTCCACATCATATTCTGACTCTTCACCTATCAATCTCATCCAAGTCTACATGCCTTATCAACCATCTAACAAATCATGCCAAGTCCTCACATCATACCATATTAATCCAGTCCAAGACTCCATGTCCTATCCTTGTCCCTCACATGCTAGTCTAGTCCAAGTCCCCATGTCCTATCCTAGTCCTTCATATACTAGTCCAGTCCAAGTTCCCACATCCTATCCTAGTCCGTCATTCATTAATGCTTTTCAAGTCATCCCCTCACAAGCCACATCTAGTCATGAAAATTCTATCATAGTCCAAAGTCACATCCCATCATCTACACTTGAGGATACATGTCAAAATGAAAGTCCAAAGCATGACATTATAATGTCACCTTCATGTCAAGAACAAGGTAGTCCATCCCATGACCCTATTTCCAAATATATCATCCACAACAACCCCATCTTTGACCAAGACCCCATCATTGACCAAGAAGTCTAAATCCATGACAACCCCATCTTCAACCAAGACCCTACCATTGACCAAGAAGTCCAAAATGATCCATTCCTTGACCTTTATGCCATTTATGATCAAACACTTGATGACCCTATACAAGCCTCGACTATTGACACTTCCCACGATGAGACACTTGCCACCATGGGACACATAGATGATATTCCTCCAGAACAAGAATCTTCGACTAGGGACATGCTTGCATATGATCAAGTTATAGCTAAAATCATTGGACTCTATGACACTAAACATAATGATGGCTTTGAAATTTCCTTGGAAGCACCAATAGAATCATCTGAACCTGACATGTCACATGATCAGACCAAAGATATCAATCAGGAATATGTCCAGCATGACAATGAAGCTAAGACACTTTATCAACTAGGGTCATCTATCTTTGTCAGAGTAGGCTTTCTTGCAAACGAAAATATTACAAGTGACAGTATCCACATACATCATGATGGGTTAGCATCTTGCTTTCAAAACAACAAATACCCCATCGCCAAAAAAATCCATCAAAGCATTCAATATCAAGGAAAAGGACTAGGCATACATGAACAAGGCATTCGAGAACCAATACAACTTCAAGCAAATTGCAAATATCAAGGTCTCAGCTATTCCTCAGACAGCAAATCAAATGATGTCAGTGGTACCTCCTCGATACTGGGGGCAACTTTGTCAGATACAAACATCAAAATGGAGTCCATGATAAATCCTTGTCATAAGATTGCTACCAACACCCCCTCCACCCACACCATGAACCATCATTCCATCATAAATAAACCTTCCCTTTGGAACTAACAAAAACAAAAGTCTTACAAGTCAAAAGATCAAAATCAAATGTCAAAGGCCATTGAATCAAACAAAAGGACAAGTGGACAAATGAAATTAAAATGGATCCCAAAGAAAGATGGATCAAACAAAGACACCAAGTCAAATACAAAAGTCAATCACAATGTGGAGCCACAAGACAAGAGGACTCCCACATATAACACATGTCCACCTCCTTCAAAATGGTCATCAATCAAGGCATATAAAAGTGTTGGTTCCAAACACCATCCCTCCAAAATCCATCATCCACCATCCCAAGTTTGGAAAATAAAAAGTCATTCATCCAAACGTCCAAACAACCTTTCCACGTCTACCATCATTTGTCATAATCCTACATCTCATCTAAAGTCCAAAAATCCCACGTCACACATCCGTCACATCTTGGCAGCAACTCTTTACCGCAAGGACTCTCATGGAACTCTATTGCGTTGTGCGTATTTTGATAAGGCCAACTCTAGTATCAGAAAGGATCACAATGACATCAATCAGTTGTATACAAGCGCTATGATCCTGACAAGACAACTCCTTCAACAAGGTCATTATTGGCATATCATGGCACCAGTCTCTACATCAGCACCGTCAGTGGATTCAGAATAGTCAGTGGTCATCTAAAGCATCTAGGCTATCCACAAGTATTAGAAATACAAAAAAATTAAAAATTAAAAAATTAAAAAATCGTCACCCTGATGAAAACCTAGCAAACAGGCATCTTGGTGACACCAAAAAAATCAAAAAGTTAAGAAAATAGTAAAGAGAAAAATTTCATCCAATGGTGAAAACCTAGCAAACAGGAACTCTAGATAAGTACCATGATGAAAACCTAGCAAACATGCATCATGTGTAAAATAAATTGTCTATTTGGAATTTTATACTTGGGGGAAAGTCGTCTCATTTTCCCATGCCTTCCTATGGAATTGACATCCATCTAAGCCCTATTATCTCCACGCATTTTTTTCCCACCTACCTTGGTCTTGACTTAAAACTGGCACGCATAAATCATGCTTTGGGAAAACTCTTGACATGTCTATCCTTCGGTCATACACGATTCACGAAACATTATGTCATTGACCGTCATAGTCTTATTGTCCTTATACAACATAGTCCTTGAAAATCATATGACAATTCTATTAGTCTATGTCTCCCATCCTTTACCAAGGCCACCTATTATCCTTTCATGTATGTCGCCTATCTTGGCTTTCCCTTGTCAAACGGTCTAAGGATAATCATCATCCCATCTAGTCCTAACCAAGTCATTCCAAATGCAATGAGCACATTATCTAAAATTTTACTTGACTACTTTCCTAGCCCAACTGTAGACCTCCATACTTTCGTCACATTATCATCATCATCCTCGCGTTGTTTTGGGATGCGTCCTTCTCACGTCAAACAACGTTGTCATCACCTGTCAATTGGTATTCAGCTTGACTAGAGGCACAATCATATTTTTCCTTGGATTCTCATGTGTAGGCATCAGTCATATGCATTTGTCATGATCCTCTTAAATGTCAAAATGCAAAAAAATCATAAAATGACAAAAAGACAAAAACATCATTAAATGTCCTGAAGAAAGACCAAAAACATCATAAAATGTCCTGAAAAAGACCTGAAAATCATAAAACATCCTGAATAAAAACACAAAAACATCCAAATCAATGTCAAAATCTTAAAAATGGAGTCAAAGTCAGTCATGTCAGTCAGTCCATGTCATTGTCAAACTACGTTGTCTCTACGCATTTGCTATGTAGGCAAGGCCATTAGTCGATGAGTCCCTGAGACATTAGGTCAATCCTTTTAGGTTGGTCCAAATAAAATCATGGCATTTGCCACAATCATCACATTGGTCAAATAATTCAGACATAGTCAAAATTGAACACATGACACTCATTCGAAATGTCAATGTCAAAATTGGTCAAAATCAGACAACATAAGCCAATCAATCATACAGTCAACATCAGTCAACTTGCCAAAACATATTAGTAAAAAAAATGCCAATCTCGTCACTCTTTGGTCCTCTTCAAAATGTGTCCTTCTTGGAGTTGGACCTCATCAAAATGTCATTTTCCTTTTTCAGGATGTGTTCTTCCTGAAAATAGGCCCCGTCAAACTGTCAACAGCATCAAATTGGAAAAACTCTTAAACTGTCAAAACTGTCAAACCGACAAGAAATCAATCTTTGGCAAACAAACATTGGCAAACAAAATAAAATGGTTGTTAATCTTTCTGGTCTATCTTGTCTTATCTTTTGACTATCTTGGCTATTTTGTCTTATATTTTTACTATTTTGTCTTTTTGGTCATGTTACTAGCTACCTCGAGGATGTCCCATGAAGGATTTAGAGGTGCGATGATGTCTCTTGGCCTATTTTTTTTTACTATTGTCTGTGGATTGTCTCGACAAAAAGATTGAGACAACATGACCCTTAGTATGAGTTAGGACATTCCTTGTCTGTGACTGTTTGTTTTTCAAGTAGATGACCTTGCACACCTTGGTCTATGTCATATCATGGTGTTTGTTGTCCATTTGTGTCATTTTTACTGCCCAATGATGATTAAGAGCAATAAATATTAAAGTCCTACTACAAGTTTTGAAGGATTTTTTCAAGGAACTAACATACATCTTCTTTAGTCTTGTCATCTTCTCTCACCCATCTCATATAGGCATTGCATCAATATCATCATCCATATCTTTTGCACTAACATTTCTTTATCTCTTCATATTCTAGTCTTCTCATCAATTTCGAGAGCACACCCGTGATCTTGGAACCCATTTGTCCTCTCGAGAGGGCATACCGCTACCCTCCTCGTCGTTCTTCCTCATCTTATCTTGCACTGGGGCATATTTTTGATTTATTTTCTTTGTCACAATGTGACATGCTACATTATGAAAAAGAGGGGAAAAATGTAGACAACTAAAAATTACCTAGGCCTGCAAGCTCTATTTTAACCACTTTCGTCCTAACATAATTATAACATTTAATTATGTCCTTGGTCCACATTCGACTATTGATTAAATAATTCATAATTATTTAATTAATTCATATCCTTTTATTCTTCATGATTATTAAATAAATAAATTCTATTTTATTTATTAAATACGTCATTAATTGTCTAAGTCTTCCCTTAATTAAATAAATTTCTTAATTTATTTAATCACCCTGCTTCGGTCATTTCTTTCTAATTATTAAATAAATAAATTTTATTTATTTATTTAATATGTCACTAACTATCATAATTAAATGAATTGATTAATTTATTTAATTATTAATCTTATCTTCTAAATTAAATAACTATCTTTAATTATTTAATTGTCAAAATTAATATTCCTCTCATTTTAAGTAAAATTAAATTATTTAAAATGTCATCACATTCTTAACACTCAGTTCACTTTGGTAAATAATCTGAAAATCGATTATTTATTATTTCACAAAATTCACATTTGGAATTAATTTAATTCCAAATTGGTAACTTTCCTCCAAAAATCAAGTGATCGGGCAGGTTCTTGATCTTTCCAAAACTGATCTTCAGTCTGGTCTTTATCTTCTTCATTTTCAAAAATATTTATTTTCAAATTAATTTCCTTATTTATTCTCCACCACCGATTTGATCTTCTTAGATGGCATCTTGACCTCTCGATTAATGATTTTTCCCGAACCCTAATTAGGGATTATCATATTTAATCTGGGCCTCTCATTTTAGGTCTTAGTTAGAAGTCAATCTCATCTTTCCATTCAAAATAACATTTTCTATAAAATGCCATTTTCCTCTCATTTCTGGGGTACGCATTAGACACACACCCAGATGCTTTGCATACTTATGCACTTGCACACTTAGACTTTTCATAGCAATTGATTAGCATATTTCATTGAGTTTTGACATCCTTAGGAATAGACACTCTTTGTCATTTAGGCATTAGGCATTGGACTTTGATCAAATCCTTCAAGCTTGGTGTAGGAATTTGTCAAAGATTGCTCGCACAACAAATCTGAGGGCAACATGTCAACCAGCAAGTAAGAAGGTACTATCAAGGTGAATCATGGAAACTCCTGCAAATCAAAGGTATAATTGTTCTTGTTTTCATTATTCTTGATAGGACCTTTGGGTTATATGCTTTATATGTTAGTTTATCTCACAATCTAACCTTAAGAAATTAATTCATTGATACAGATACCTAACTCCCAAGGTCATGTTAATCGGTTCACGACTGTGCTGATTTCCCTCAATAGTTGATGTAACTATAATGTTCAAGGGGCCTATTGGTGTTGAGCTTCTGGATTGTTCTAAGATCAAACATAAACTTAAACCTACTTTAACCAAGGTTTTAAAGAAATAGAAAAAGATAGATCAAAGCTTGGAACTGAAGAGAATGTTAATTCATCCAACTTAATTAGACTTGTCACCTTTCAAGGAATTTCTAACCAAAACTACAAAAAAAAAATTAACTTGTGATTAACACACAATTTCATTCATTCACAGTGCTAATTTCAATAGTAGATTGCAAATCACCATCTAAGCTAAACATAAGATAAATTTCATTCCTTGAAAGCTTTGCAAATCAAATAATTAACCCAAGATAAATACAATTCTGGAGCATAATATGAAGTAGATTTAAATCTAGCTGCTTCTACTGTTGGTGAAACATACAAGCAACATTTACAAATCTGGCACAATCACCACTGTACAGAAAATCCATGTCTTCAAATCATCTCTCTACATTAAGAAAACTGGATAGATACATCACTGCCTTCTACTCTCGAGTTCCTCTACCTTCTAATCCTAACTTGCTAATTCTTAACAAAAAAGAAAAATATCTCTCTACGTGTGTCTCTAAAATTTATGTATTCTCCTCTATGTATCTCTCTCTCCTTTTTTACAAAGAGGAAAAAATGCCATATATACAAAACGTGCCAAAAAGAATGTCGGCCCCTGCTTTAGGGTTCAAAAATTCAATTACAGAAGGGTCGGCCCTTAGATCTTTTGGAATAAAGTTAATCGCATTCAATGTGCATCCCCCTATCCATGTCGGTGAAGGATCATCCCAGGAGTGGACCTCACATCTTTTGTAACCATTGCATTAACTTCTAGCCTTTGTGTCCACCCTCGAACTTTCTTGTAGAGCTGCTTTGAATGTTCTGAAGCATTATCATTAATGTCGATCTACCTTTGCCAGTAGACATCACAGCTGTCACTAAGACTCGTGGCCTATTCTTCCTTTTGGCTTTCCTCCTGTTCCAGATCTTTCTGCATGTTAACCCCCTTTGGAAACAACATCGAACTCCCATGTTAGATCCCCACACCATTTTTTACCGAGCCGATCCATCGCTTTTGATCTTAGAATAGGTCCATGTTGTTTATGCTCTGTTGATCTTCCTCACAAGATGGTCACAACGGTCAAACTACTAAGGGTTCACCTTCAGCCTCTTCTGATTGGTGGAACACATGCCACTTAATATTTCCAGGTGGTCAAAATTTCTTCAAACAAAATCGCATGTCAGTAAGACACTAGCTGTGTCTCATTGATGCGATTATACTTCATAGCTGCAATCAGCATATCATACAACTATCGGCAAGAGTTCATACTGAGTTGCAAGAGTCATAGCGATATCCCCTTAACCATCAGCACAACTATCTCTATCGGCCAGACATCGTAGGGAGTCTTTAAAAGTCATACCACAGTGTTCCCATTGGCAAAACATCCGCATTCGGCAAGACATCACTTAGTCGGCAGGAGGTCATAGCGGGTTCCCATTAGTCATAGCCATATCCTTTTCCATCGCTGAGACAATCGCACTCGGCGAGACATCATACCAAGTGAAAACCCTTCAACTAGGTGTCTTGCCGAAGCCACATACCTATCAGCGAGACCACTTGAGTTGGCAAGACCTCATAGTGATTCCCCAAGAGTTATACCGCTGCTCCCGCATCGGCGAGACAAACATTAGTCAGAAAGACATTTCACTGAGACCATTCCATTTCGGCGAGACACCATCGATTAGTGAGACTGCATACCCATGACATCTTCCTTTCAGCGAGCTCAGACCCCTTTCGGGGAGACTCCACCTATCGGTAGGACATCTCCCCAAACCACTGTTCTTTCGGTGAGACCTTGCTTGTTCGGTGGAACATCATACTGAGCCCCCTTCTATCGGCGAGATGTCACCCCATCGATGAGACTTTACACCGATGACATCCTTCTTCAGTGGGACTTTCCTTTAGTGGGCATGACGTTATACCGAACCCAAAATCTTTCGGTGAGGCCTCTTTTGGTCGGCGAGATAGATAAAAAATCATGGCAACTGAAATGTCTAGGCTACCGGTGTATTTCAAATGAATAGAGCACAATAGCCAGTCGGCAAGACATCCAGCTAGTCTCAACGACTTTATTCTTTGAGGAGGTTTATGCTAGATCTGATTAAGGCATGCTTTCCAACTGACTCCCTTGAGAAATAACATCAGAGGTATGATTTAATCCTACAAAACAATGCCTCCATTAGTCCTCAAAAGCATAGGAAATACATTATTCTTCATCTCACCTTTCACATATTCTTAGCAAAAAAAGAAACCCAACTCTGGTGGAGGCGGAACCAAGGTGAAACTGGAATCGGGACAAGAGTTGGGATGGGAACAAAACATGGAAATAATCAACATTTCCAAGTTCAGCCCACATTCCAGCTCCACGTCCGCAAAAGAGACCAAACGCAAGGGACAAAGACGGAAACAAATGCAAGCGGAATCAGAGAAAAAACCGATCCTAGGCGAAACACAATGGGGGTGGGGGCGGAACTAAATCCGAGACTGAAACTTCTTCAAAGTTTCAGTTTCGGATTCCATCCCGATCCTGCCTCTGACAACATACAAAGAGATGACAAAAAGAACAAAAAGAAAAGGGGAAGGAAAGAAAAACATCCTGCGACCAAACAAGTGAAACAGAAAGGAAAAACAATGAGGAAGTTCAGCGGAACCAGGACCGAAACGGAACTGGAATCTGAAACTTGGAAAAGTTTCAATGTTTGGCCCTAGTCTACGCCCCGCGTCCGCCGGAACAAAACATAAAAGGCCCAAGGAAGAAAGGAATTAAGGCACGGGACACAAAACCAAAGGGAAATGACCAAGAAACAAGAGAAAAGGAGCAACCCAAAAGTTAGTTGAAAACAACCAACGAAGAAGAAACAAAAAGAGAAGGTGGAGTCAGAGTCGGAATGGAAAACGAACCAGAAACCTTGAAAGAGTTCAATGTTCAGATTCAGCTCTGGACCCAACTCTGACAGAACAAAAGACAGACTTAGGAGGAAAACAAAAGAACTCCCAAGACCCAACCAAGCAACCAAAGGCGATGAAAACAAAAGAAAAGGGGGACCCATTTTGTTCCAAAATAAAATGGGGTGGTTATGCAAGGAATAACACTTCCATCTTCAGGATCTCCCTCAAGCTGTTAGGATTTTCTGGAGGAACCAAGCTCTAATACCAATTGTTGAATATCTAAGATACTGAGAGGGGGGGTGAATTAGTATCTTCTTAAATTTTCTAATAAGATACCATCCAATTATTCCAATGCATACAAAAACAAAGATAAGTAAAAGCATTAACAAAACATGAAATCACAAAACACATGAACGCCAAAAATTTTACATGGAAAACCCAAAATGGGGTGGCTCACTACCAAGACTCACTGTCCAAATACAAAGGATCACTGCCTATAGAATTACAATGACAAAATGGTTTACAGCCAGAAAATGAACTGATAAAGTACACCTAGTGAGTGTTGATTCAGTTCTAATGAAGCTTAGTAAACTAACTTGACGCACTTCATCATATTCACTCTTTTACACATTTTAATTCACAATACAATCATCTCTTATTCAAAAAAACTGTCCAATATATATATTTGATCTCTCTGCAAGCATCAATTAGGTCGGCCTAATTAGATGCACTTCATATTCACCAAAAATGTGAACTGTCAGCTACAAGCTTTCAAAAAATCTTCCCAAAAGAAATTCAAACACGCAACACACTACATCATGTTGGCATGGAACTATGATAGGTCACACATATATCCACATAACAAAAATTAATTCACTATTACACAACTCATCCATTAGGTCAACCAAGGATAGACCTAATAACAAAATTGCAATCAAAATAATGCCGATACACCATACGAGCATCTGAATATGTGAGATATTGAATGTACGTGCTTACAACATCCATCCAAAATTTCCCAAAACTACAAGCAACAATAATCACCAACAAACAATTGTGGACGAAGATATTGGAGGATGTAAGAAAAATACCAAAGGATATAAACATTATACTAGTTCAGATACCAAACCAGAATACTAGAACAAATTCAAACTTGATCTTGCAGTTGCAACTCATATGTCATGGTGACATCAATGACAACACAAAACAAAAAAATGAGATGTTCTTCATTTTTCCAACACTTTGTAGATTGCATTGATAGGCTTTGTAATCCTTGGTAGATCTCTCATGACATTAGTAGAATTGATATTCACTAGGATATCAAAGTTTATGTGACCCATTCTTCTATTCCATAGCCAACTTTCATTGATTTGTGACATAGAGCACTTAACACCACCACCTTTGAGCATATAAAAATTCCTTCTATCCTTGTTCTTGCAACAACCAAAGCTCTAGAGACTCCTTTTCTAATTTCACAACCATCATCCTCAAACACCAAATTGTATCCTCTACTACACATTTATTCTACACTGAGAATATTATGCCAAAGACCCTAGACATAAAGAACATCATATGTTTTATGCTTGCCATTATGAATAGTGATCCTAGACCTACACAAACACAAAGAAAAAACACATTATTAGTCCAATATTAAAGTTAGAAACATCATTCCTCATAAGATTAATTTGAAGCATGAAAACAAGAAACAACATGCACACAAGTAAAAAAGCTATTAAATCCTATTTTAATGTCCAAACTCTCAATCCCATGGGGGAATTGGTGCTATTTTGATGTGGAAAATAGCCCTTTTCCCAATTCCTTGCAAGCTTGATGATCAATGGTGAAGATTTTATGTTCCTTGATGAAATTTTTCCATAACCTAGCTATGAAATGATGAAAAAATATGAAAAATGGATGATAATGGATGAAGATTACTCAAAAAAATGAAGATGATAACTTTGCATAAGTTGTGGATGAAAATTCCTAAGATTGTGGATCCAAAATCAATAAAAGATCCTTCTATTTATAGAAGAGAATGATGGAAGAATGAGACAAAAGGATGAATATGGGATCAAACACCAACCAATAGCACAATACCACTTGTCAACATGTGAGTGGACAAAGGTGGAGCACATTTTGATGAATGTGCACATTAATGCAATTAGTTGGAAATTCAAAAAATGGAGAAGTGACAAGTTGGAGGGAGATGAAGGATGAATTAAATGCCACTTGGCTCAAGAAAACGACATGTAAGAGGCCTTTAATGCCTTGTTGGATGGACAAGTACTTTTGGGGGGAGATTTCAAATTTGAGGAATATTCCATCCTTTGCTGTCTTTTTGAATGAAAATGGAGATTTATAAATTAATTAAATTGATTTTCATGAGCAAGTTGCAAAATCTAGAGGATTTGAGGTATTAAGATTAGGATTAATCAAGATTTGATTAATTTAAATGGAGATTAGCTGATTTGACATTGTGATTTATATTTTTGGATTTAAATAAATCAAAATGAGAGGAATAATGATTTTAGACTTAATTAAATAAAGTTTGATTTATTTAATTAAAGAGGATGGTGTTAGATTTAAATCAAGTAAAGATTAATTTATTTAATTTAAAGGGAATGACTTTAGAGCTTAATTAAATAAGATGAAATATTTAATTAAAAGAGGGACTATAGGATTGATTAAACAAAATGATTTATTTAATTAATAGGAGATGATGACTTAATCAGATAAAATTGATTTATTTAATTAAGAGATGAAATGTGATGAATTTAATCAAATAAAGGCTGTTTGATTAAATGGTTAGCAAAGAGATGATTTAGGATGAAATGGTGTTAGTAAATTAGGATCAGGTGTATAAGATCAATCAATATATTTTATGTGTCTACACTTTTCCCCTCTTTGAAACAATGTAATTGTTGCGTTGGTTCAAAGAATAACTTGTCTAGATCAAAATTCAAAAAATTTCTAATTTTTTGGATGCCCCATTGCTGCCCCAGCGAAAGAATTATGTTGGTATACTACCCCCTTGAGAGATTGAACAAAAATTTGGATTTTTGGGTGATCTCACAAAAAAAAGAGGACAAGCTACCTGACGGGTCTAGAAAGGCTCCCAGATGCCAAAAACATGTCAAAACATGAAAAAATGATGCAACACAAGCCTCGATTTGGTGAAAACGGGATCGGGGGTCCAAAACCTTAACTTGACAGCTAAACAAGGCCAAAAACCCTAATTTTCATGCTTAAATAGCCCTCGAGGGGTCACTTTCAATTCATTTGCATACTTAGCCTTTAGAGATTTCAAAATTTTGAGCTCTGACCTTCATGCAATATGGCACAATGAGTGCTTCCCCATCACATTTCAGAGCTAGTACAAGTCTTCCAGTGACTTTCGGGTGCAGGACCACCGGTATGTGACCCTAACCCAACTTGTTTTGTCGATCTTCATGTGCATTTAATTAGAATTAGAATGTTAAACAAGCCCAATGACGTTGTTTGGCATTTTTGAAAGGGTTAAATTAATGCCATGCAGCCTTAAATAGTGTCGCTATTGAGTCATGTGACGCCACATCATAGTTTAGAAATTAGGGCACAAAATCCAAAGTGTGCCGCCTTTGCAAATGGCACTGCTGTAGGCTAGTTAGAAATTTAGAGTTTATGAGTCAAAAGGGTCCACGGTCAAACTATGATGCTGCAGTGAAGTTTAGCATTTAGAGGGTTCTAGAGGCACAGTTTGGAGTTTCCAAACCGTGATGCATTTGGTAACAGTGATGCCTTTTCTGTTGCGGTTATGAAAAATTCAAACGAGATCCTAATTTTTTACAAAACTTGATGTTGTGACTTTACTAGTGTAGGAGGACATGGAGCCCATTCATTTGTGCAAGCATCGATCCTCAGTTCTTAGTAGATTGACTAGATTGCATTAGTTTCTTTAGGAGCATCTTGGGGTGATCAGGCTATGGTATGTCACATACGCACCCACCGTTAGGACACACTTGAGTATGATGACCGCACTGGCAGAGAGGTGGCATAGTGAGATGTTGTCATTTCACTCCCCCACAAGCAAGGCAACTGTCACACTAGAGGACATTTGGCGTATTCTTCAATTTCCCATCCATGGAGAGTGGGTCATTTATGATATGGATGCCAGGATAGATTCCTACTACGAAGTTATGGGGCTTGATGAGATCATCTTTATTGAGGGCCAGATCAAGCTAGAGAAGTATAGAGGACAGGTGTCCACCTTCCAACTGATTGTTGCAACTATTATCTCAGTACTTGTAGCTCTAGATCGGTGCAGCTAATATTTTAGTCTAGGATGGGGCCTAGCTTGGGAGTGGATGCTCCATAGGAGGGAGTTCTTTACATGGGGATGAGTGAAACTGGCCTCACTTTATCATGATTTGCACAAGTTTTCCTATTGCGACAGTAGGGCCATTAGAGTTGGAGTCACACTTCTACACATTTGGGCCTAATAGCACATTGCCATGCTTCACCCATAAGTTACAGTTGTTGATGTGGAGCCAGATGACCCAACATTTTGGTTGTATAGGGGTGGTCTGAATTTTTCACATACAGGACAGGCTGGAATCCCTTACTAGAGGAGGGTCATTGACGAGATGACTGTATTCACATGGAGGCCTTGGCTCAAGATGCCCACATGGTACAATGAAATACAAAAAAAATTCTTTTTGAGGTAGGACAGACTTATGCAGGGCAGGGAGCATACTATGATTGAGCATTACCTGCCTGACCAGGTAGTGAGACAGTTTGGAGATGCTCAAGATAGGCCTGATGATGGGTATGTGGCCATTTTTGCACAGACCACGAGGGAGACCACATGGGGTCGACCTATTCCACCCAAGGATGTAGTGGATAGTTTTAGACAGTTGGTAGTGAGGCCATGGCCATATGATCAGGGGCAGGCAGACCCTAGGATGTCATAGGAATATATTGATTGGTTCAAACCACCATTTAGATTGATAGTGCCAGGGGTAGTGTTACTACGACAGAGACCTTGAGGCTGAACAACATGTCATGGGTAGGGGCAAGGAGGTTGAGGAGATGGGGATGGAGATAGAGATGGAGGTAGAGGAGGAGGTAGACCACATCCAGACCAATAAGGGTAGAGGAATGGGCAGAGAGATGGGCACCAACAAAGGGATGTCCCTCGAAACTAGTAGTAGCCACCACCACCACCACCACCTCATCCAGATCAGAGGGATGTGATGATTCAACAACTTTAGGCTTAAGTTGCTACACTAACGACTGAGAGAGATTAGGTCCAAGTAGAGAGGGATCAAGTTGTGTAGTAGAGATAGGCTACAGAGCTTTAGTTAGCCTAGGAGGTGAGCCGATGACAACAACTCGAGAGCATGACAGTCACAACATAGGGTAGGACAGTCCTAACATGTATGTACCAGGATGCAGTCAGAGAGGTAGAGTACTACAAAGTACATTATCATCAGGAAGTGCCTCGAGCAGCCCAAGTACTAGATTTCTCACAGTAGATAGGGTAGAGGCAGGACCAACCCGAGAGATAGTTGGATGAGGGGAGCAGACATCAGGGCTAGCTCACACTTTTGATCAGAGACACCATTCTTTTTTAAATCTGTGGGCTCTATTTTTGATAGCCCCATGGGAATTTGTATACTTTGATTGATTCATACACATTACATTTGATCCCGATTTGTACCATGACAGTTATTTTATTAATGATATATATGATATGATTGGGTTGATATATGAGATGTGTCATATTCTATTTATGCATGATGGGTGGATGTATTTATTTTTCTATATGTGATGTGAACACATGATGTGACTCCATTTTATGTGATGTGATGCATGTATGTATGATGCTATATTATGTGATGTGATGCAGCGATTATGCCGATGTTTATGGACGTATTTCTTTTTCAATATTTTTTCTATGCACTTTTTATGATAATTATGTATTGATGATGCAAATGTTATGATATGCAAATGGTTTTAAAATTCTTATATTGATGGATCTATATTATGCACCTAATGGATGATGATCATGAGATGTATGAGATGTTATGACATATTCCTTTTCTTTTTTGGTATATTTTCCATGTATGATATGGTGATGTGTATATGGATGACATGATGATGCACATGATATGATAATGCTTATATGATGATTGCTCTTATAATTATGGAAATAGATGATATGATTATGAATATATGGATGATATGACAATGCATATGATGATGTTTATATGATTATGTAATGAATGCAAATGTATGGTTTATGAGATTCTTAGAATAACCAATCTATATTATGCAATCATGAAATGCAATTGTATGTGAGATGATCAATGTTTCCTATATGGTATGATATGATATGCAGTATGCTAACGGTTTGTAGATGTAGGATGGATGCATTAGTGATGTTTTTGATTAATTTTCATGGTACCATGTTAGCATAGAGAGAAGACAGAAG
This sequence comes from Sequoia sempervirens, assembly GCA_007258455.2. NCBI lineage: Eukaryota > Viridiplantae > Streptophyta > Pinopsida > Cupressales > Cupressaceae > Sequoia > Sequoia sempervirens. The sequence continues at coordinate 60,465,010 of VDFB02109042.1, forward strand.
AAATAAGAGAATCCAACAAGCCTACTTTATTAGAGATGATGATGATGATGATTCACTTAACAGGAATTGGGATTTTAAAAGGGCTATTTACCTTATATTTGATAACACACATAGGCACGATGCATCAAGGTATAAAGAACCAGGATGGAATAACATCTAGTGTGATGGACTTAGACTCGACAATCAAATAGGAGTACTCCTGTTCACACCTGACATACAAAACCTTATTTAAAATGAAATTTAGATATTCCAAACATCTCTTAACAAAACATAGAAAGGCAAGCCTTCCTATATGGTCAACAAGACACCTAAAACACCCTCCCTACACCCAAACAAAGCACACATGACCAAGGTTATATTACAAGAACATCCGACAAGCACAACAGATAAAAAGATAATGATCATTGCCCCATTCCTTTCTCTCTAAATCCCTTTGTTTGGACATCATCGAGAGGTCATTTGAATGAGCACAATAAGATAAGTCAAAAGACAAAGATCAAGTAAACAAACAAGCTAATGTTCTTCATACCGCTAGCCAAGACTAAACTACGGTGATGCCTGATATTGATTTCCATTATAGGAAGGATGCATCCTAGGACATGATTTTATTAGATGATTTGGAAAAAACTAGATGATGAGCTATTAGTACCAAAAGTTGACCAACTTGTTTATTTACTAACCTAGACTTGAGACTTTGACCATTTGAGTTTTCACTTTTAGCCTGCTAGACTCATTTTCGACTATTTTACCAAAGGTTGAGGGTGATGATTGATTTATTATGAGTGGATGTTTATTGTGGGTGAAAGAGAGATGGGATGGATGGATTGTTTTTAGATATTTGGATGTTTATGGTGTTTTGAAATGTTTTGAAGCTATTTTTTGGTATTTTTGAGATTTTGCAAATATTTTGATTTTCAAGTTTTCCAATGTTTTGGGGTTTTCTAAGATTTTAACCAAGAGAATAACCTAAAGACCTATCCTAGGGGCCTCAGGGGCTGATCAATAGATTAGCCTTCCCTACGTTATACATGTAGTGATCACGTAGTTCGACTGACACAAACTCGATTATTGATGATATATGAACAAATGGATTGTCAGTTTATTATGAAAGACTTCTAAAGGACTGACCTAAGTGTCTTGAGGGATGATCAATCATCAACCTTTCCTACATTCAAAGCTTAGAGACCCGTAGTTCAACAAGACGACTCTGTTTTTGAATTTTTGATTGACTTTTTGACCTGTTTTTGGATTTTGATATGTTTTGAATGTTTTTGGATTTTTTGATTTTATGAATGTTTTTGGATTTTTTTATTTTTTGATGTTTTTGGATTTTTTGATGTTTTTGGATTTTTTAATTTTTGATGTTTTGGGTTTTGATTTTTTGATTTTTTGATTTTATTTTGTTTTTGTATTTTTTATTTTATTTTATGATATTTTTCAATTTTTTTAATTTTGGGAAGACTTCAAGAATATACGCAAATCCGATCCAATGAGAACATGTCCCCAACGTGATGCAATAGACTACTCCGATAAAGGCAGGAAAAACTAACTTTAAGAATGGGTCAAGTAGTACCAGGAGGGATCATGACACAAACACAAGATCAAGCTATAATGTAGACGCGGATGGGTGATGGATGGAGATAGATGGATGATGGAGGCATGATGGGTGGATGATGGAGAACAAGCCATGGAGATCCTGGTGGATGGAAAATGCTTATTTACACAAGGCACATGTTTTCTAGGTTTTCACCAAGGTACTTGCCCAAAGTGCCACCGAAGTGGTTTTCACTAGAGGATGATTTTTCTCTTTACTATTTTTAATCTCTTTTTTTTTTGGATTTTTGTATTTTTGTATTTTTTTATATTTTTGGTTTTATACCTTGAAATATTAGGCATAAAACTTTTTGAGATGGGAGTTGCTCATGGGCTCCTGCAGAGGTTCTCCTTCAAGTGTTGGTAACTAATATGCCCCTGACTTATAGCTCATTGTGATGATGAAGGCTCCCAACTAATTGGGTTCAAACTTGCTCTTGCTATCTAGATTTGAAACATTCTTCTAATTCTCCTTCAGCACAAGCTCTCCAACTTGGAAGTTCTGACTCCCGATCTTCTTGTTGTAACTCATCTTGAGATGGTTTTGGTAGACTTGTAAATGGTTTAAGGCATCAATGCGCCACTCATCTAGTAGTTCCAACTCATTTAATCTTGGCACCTGATATTCTTCATCTATGATGAGATTTTGCAATGATATTCTCAGGGATGGGAGCTCGATCTTAATGGGGAGTATGGATTCCGATCTATAGACCAGGGAGAATGGGGTGGCACTTGTTGGTGTGTGGATGCTTGTTTGGTAGGCCCATAAGGTGGGATTCAATTACAAGTGTTAGTCATGACCAACATCATTGACTTTTTTCTTGAGGATTTTCAGGATGGTCTTATTTGTAGCCTCAGCTTGATTGTTTCCTTGGGGATAGTATGAAGTTGAAAAGAAATGTTGGATATTAAAATTTTGCAATAGGTTGCAAACATCCCATTTTTTGAAAGGTGTCTCGTTATCTAAGATAATGGCTTGAGGGACACCATAGTGGAAAATTAGGTAGTTCAAGATGAACTTGGATATCTTCTTTCCTATGATATAGGTCATGGGAATGGCTTCCACCCACTTCGTGAAGTACTCGGTGGTGGTGATGATGAACTTATGTCCACTGGATGAGGTGGGAGTAATTTTTCTGATGAGATCGATCCCCCATTGTGAAATGGGCCAAGGTGTAACAATTGGGTGGATCTCCTGAGCTAGTGCATGGATGAGATCCCCATGCTTCTAACATTGCAAACACCTTCAGACGTAGTCGTGAGCTTCCCTTTCCATTGTAGGCCAATAGTACCCAGTCCTCAGTAGTTTCTTGGCCAAGGTCATACCACTTGAATGTGAACCACAAATTTCGTTATGCACCTTGGTTAAAGTGGTCAAAGCTTCCTCAACATTTATGCAATGTAAAAGGGTTCCTTCAATGCTTCTACGGTATAGGGTATCTTCTAGGATGACAAAAAAGGATGATTTTTTAACAAAGGCTCTTTTGAGGTTCGAGGTTATATCTACTGGTAGGGCTCCTATTCTTAAGTAGGTGTATATATCATGATACCAAGGATCACCAGAACCAATGATTTCACACAAAAATTTAGACTCTGGTACCTCAAATGCTGGTATGAGAAGCTACTCTACGAGGAATTCTTGCTTTGGGATGTTGTGTGGGATATCCAATAGCGATCCAATTGTTTCCATAACATTCACCACTATGTTGTTTTCTCTTGGTAGCTACTCAAATGTGATATCAATGAAGAAATCCTTGAGGCTTTCCACCAACTTCTTGTATGGAGTCAACTTGTCATCCTTTGTTTGATCCTCATCATTGACCTAGTTGATTACGAGCTGCGAATCTCTGTAGACCTTGAGTGCCATGATCTGCCACTATACTACAATTCTCAGCCCTATGACAAGAGCCTCATATTCTGTGATGCTATTTGTGCACATAAATGACAGCTTGTATGATTTTTCTATGCAATCTCCTTGTGGTGTGATATAGAAAATTCTTTCTCCTATTCTATTTTTTGTGTAGGATCCATCAAAGTACATTTTCCAGTGATCCGCTATACTTAGGTTGAAGATTGATTGGTCGGGGAACTTTGATAGAAGTGGGTTCTCTGAGTATATCAGTGCCTCTGTTAGCTAATCAATGATTGCTTGTCCTTTAATGGCATTACATTCCACATACTCAATGTCGTGCTCTGTTAGGATCATAACCCATTTATCCATTCTCCCTATGAGCATTGCTTTAGAAAGCAGGTACTTGAGTGGATCTATCTTTACAATGAGCTTTATTTGATGTGTTAGCATGTAATGTATGAATTTATGTGCTGCAAACATGACTACTAAGCAAGCTTTCTCAATAAATGTGTAATTTATTTCATGTCCCAACATAGTTCTAGTGATATAATAGATAGCTCTCTCTTTCCCCTTTTCATTGTGTTGTGCTAAGAGAGCACCAAGAGCTCTTGTTGCTGATATGTACAGGATCAAGGGTTTGCCTAGAATTGGTGGCATGAGAATTGGTGGTGTGAGCAAGTACTCCTTGATCTTATTGAAGGCCTAATCACATTTCTCATCTCATTTGTATTCTACCCCCTTGTGGAGTAGATGAGAATATGGGATAGCCTTTTCTGCTAGTTGCACTATGAATTGACGGATAGACTAGAGTCTTCCTTGTAGGCCTCTTAGTTGTTTCAATGTTTTCGGTGCCTCCATTTTGAGGATTGCTTTGACTTTGGTGGGGTCTACCTTGATTCCTCTCATGGATACAATGTGCCCTAGGAGCTTTCCTAATTGTACCCTAAAGACACACTTTTTTGGATTTAGTCAGACCTTGTATTTTTTTGGCCTGTCAAAAATGGAGCTCAATACTCCTATGTGATCCTGATGTTTCTTTGACTTAGCTAATATGTCATCCACATAATCTTCCATAGTTTTATGGATCATATCATGAAATATTAGTGCCATGGCCCTCTAATAGGTAGCTCCTACATTTTTCAACCTAAATGACATCATATTCTAGCAATATGTCCCCCATGGTCAAGTGAAAGCCATTTTGTGTTGGTCATTCTTTGCTATCATGATCTGGTTGTATCTAGAGAATCTATCCATTAATGATAGCATCTCATGTCCTTCCATCATATCCATAATCATGTCAATGTTTGGGAGAGGGAAATCATCCTTGGGACATGCTTTGTTCAAATCTCTAAAATCTGTGTAGATGCGGATGCCCCTAGTGGGCTTTGAGATAGGTACAAGATTTGAGACCCACTTTAGATAATCAATGGGCCATATGAATCCTGCATCTAGGAGATTTTGTAACTCCATCTTGACCAACAATGCTATTTGGGGATGCATCTTCCTTAGCTTTTGTCTCACTGGATTTGCTTCGGAATATGTAGCTAGGTGGTGGACCACAACTATCAGATCAAGGCCCAACATGTTGACATAGATCCAAGAAAAGCTTATCTTTATTTATTTTAGGAATGCAGCTAAAATTTCTTGCTCTTTTGTTAGAAGTGATTTAGCATAAAATGTTATGTGTGGCATTTCTTCTGTTCCCAGGTTGATTGGATTGCACTTCTCTGCTAAGACCACTGACTTCTCCTAATGAATGGCACTGAGAGGAAGATTTAATCCTTCATCCTATGGCAGCTCAGAGAGGTTTTCACCATCAGATGTGTCCTTTATTTTTACTATTTTCAGGTTAGAGAGTGCCACAGTGTGGTTTTCACCCAAAGACCTAGAGATTATTCTCATATTTTCACTTTTGCAATTGAAGGATTCAATCATTTCCCTGTAATAGGCATGTGTGTCCAGTATGATGTCAAATCCAACTTTGTGATCTCCATATGGTGTCGTATCCCACAATCCCATGAATTTTGAGAGCACCTCATCTTTTTCAAATGTGTCCAAAATTGGTGGTCATCGTTGGTCATAATTGATGAGTTGGGGATAGACTGAGTTTATTTCATGGGTTTGATTGGTTGATTCAAAAGATAGGGTACTAATCATGAGAAGGGAGAAATCCTCAAATAGCATAGGCAAGTTAGTTATGGGGTCCTCATCAATACTACACACATCAGTTATGTCAAAGGTAAAGTTGTCTATGACTTGACCTGTGGATACTGGTAATTGAAGGGTGGATGCTGATAGTTGAGAGGGAGTTTTGACCTTTCTGATCAAGGCACCTTTTTCAAGTATGGTCACCTTCAAGATGTACATCCGAGGCCAAGATTTTTCATACACTTCTCTGGAATGAGAGGTATTAGAAGACCATTATCATTCTATGCAAGTTTCTTGTTTCTGTTATAGCCCATACCAAACATCATTTGTAATCCTTTGCTTCTCTCATCCATAGGAAGGTCATGCACGGGCCTTTCATCTTGGTACAACAAGCTTGATATGTCTTTTTCATCTACTATCTCCTGACTTAGATCTCCCCAACATTTGAATCTAGAAGGGTCTGCTCTAGAGGTTTGGGGTGATGTTTTAGCTAGTTGGGGTTTTCCTTGAGATCTAGGAGATTGAGGTAACTCTCCTATTACGAAAGAACTTTTCTTCATTTTATAATCCCCACACCCATTGTCTTGGATAATGACCTTGATTTCAGATATATCAGGAATGGTGGGTGTCTTTGTCTCAGAATTGGAGGCCAAGGTAGATGGGTCTCCATATGGAGTTGTAGGGCCTTCATTATTCTTTGGGACTTAGGGGATTTTATAGTATTTTGCTCCCAAATTCTTGCAGTAAGAAAAGGGCTTGGGGTCATCATGGACCATGACCTCTTGATTTTGATATGAGAATTTGACACATTGATGAAAGGTTGATGTGACAACTTGCATCCCATGGATCCATGGACACCCTAGGAGAATGTTATAAGGTAAATCAAGGTCTAGAACCTGGCATGTGGTTTCCATAATGATTGGCCCTACTTGAATAGGGAGTTGAATAGTGCCCTGAGACACTCTTCCCTGATCATCATATGCTCTAATTGTGATACCCTTAACCTTTTCAATGGCATCCTCTAAGAATCCTAGATTCTTTATTAGTTTGAGCGAATAGATATTTAGACTTGCACCCCCATCCACTAAGACCCTTTTGACTTTGTTTTTATGAACCAAGACTTCAAGGTGGAGTGAGTGATTGTGAGATGGTTGGGTGGGGAAGTCTTGGTCAAAAATGTTATTAGACTTGGGGTGGTGATGTGTCTAACCATAGCTTGGAACTGGTCAACATCAAGATTTGCGGAGATGGTGGATGAAGCCAATGCGTCCTCTGGGATTTTTCTATGTGCGAGTGATATCTTGAACAACTCCATGATGAATATCTAAGAAGGCGTTCATTTCAAGTGGTCCAAGACATTATAGCCATTAGGAAAAAATCTTGGATTTGAGATGGATGCTCTAGGTGGCTGTGATGACCCAACAATGGTAACTTTGTTGCCACGTGTGGTAACTCCACAATCAGCTTTGGCTCCCTTGATGTTAACAACAGTGACCCATTCATCTAGGGATGTGACAACATGATCATACACATGGTTTACATTGGAATACTTGGTCTTTCCATGGTTGTTCACTTTGTTATGATTCAACATCAGATTCTTGTATATTTTTAGGTTTTTGTTTCTAGCCGGTTGTTCAACATTTATGACCTTGTCATCGATGAGGTCTTGGATCATATTTTTCAACCTCATGCAGTTGGTTGTTGTGTGCCCCTTGATTTTGTGAAAATCACAAAGGTGGTTCTCATTGTACCATGGTGGCTTCACTTGGGGTTCTTGATAATTCTCATAAGTGGGAATTTTGATGAGATTTTCATTTATCAGTTTCTTCATGACCAATTCAATTGGTTCCCCAAGGGTAGTTTACTTTCACTTGGGGGGATATTTATTTTGCGAGGGTGGTCCCCATTGATTATTCAGATTGTTGACTTGATTGTTGGGTGGTTGTTGTGATACCGCATTAGCTTGTGTTGTTTCGATTGTTTCCTTGCAGTTTTTGGTAGGTTTGGGTGTTTTTTTCGAGCATTGATTATGACCTTGGCATCCACCACACCATTATTGGTGACATTTTTGTTTTTTTCCCATGTGCAAGGTTTTTCATTATAGCTGGTGGATGGGCGGTTTTCTTGGTGTTCTAGATATGTGGGTGTCCCTCCTTGTGCAATAAGGGATCATTTGATGTTGAGTGCCTTGGGGATCAAATGGTCCTATGTGGTGATACATTGTATTTTAAGATGGAATGATAATGTTTTCTCAAGATTGGCAATGATGATACAATTTTTTTGTTCCTTTGGCATGGTCCATTTTCTCCTGTTGTCCTTGGATTGCCATCATTGCAAGAAGAAAGCGCATGATTCCCCCTTAGCTTGTTTGAGCATAGATAGGTCCTCTAGACTAACATCCATGTCAATGTTGAATGCATAATTTTTTATGAATGCGTCCACGATCTCTTGGAACTTTTTGATTCTTGGAGGGCGAGAGAACCATTCCATGGTGGGTCCAACCAAACTTTGAGGGAATAGCTTCATCAGATAAGTATTGTCATATGCGACCTCCATGAAATGTACTTGAAATTCCTTGATGTGATCTTCAAGGTTCCCCATCCCACGATATTTATCAAATTTAGGGGTTTTAAACCCCTTTGGAAATGGTACCATTGCAAGGCTCCTATTGAATGGATAGGGACATAAGTTTCTTGTTTTTTTTGTTGTTTTCCCTGATTGGAGATTGAGCACTTGCTGTGAGAGAAATTTGATTTGTGATGTCACATCATCTTGTGGATCGGGAGGTGGAGTGGATGTGTTTTGAGGTGGTTGAGGGGTTCGAGTGATGGGTGGAGTGTTGGGTATGTTGGTGGGATTTTTCTGCAAGCTCTACTGTGTGATCAAGGCTTGTTGATATGCCTACATTTGTTGTTGTGCCAACAATGCTTTTTGTTGGTCTTCTTGTTGCTATGCCAATAATGCTTGTTGTTAGGCTAGTAATTGGGTTTCTTCTTGTTGTGCTTGGTACTATTGTAGGGCTTTCTAATATGCTTGTTGTTGAGCTGCTTGCAATTGTGTCTAGTACTGAGTTTGTGCTTGTGCTTGCTGAGATTGATATTGGGCTTGATCTTGAGCCTGTGCTTGTTGGGCTACTTGTGTAGCATGGGTAGCCTGTGCAGCTTGTGTATGCGGCTTGAGCTTCTAGCGCAACTTGGGAAACTTGGGCAACTTGCTGTTGTTGCAAAAAAACTTGAGGTTGGGCATCCTGGTGTGCTTTTTGTGCTTGTTGCACTTGTTGCATGGCTTGAGATGCTTGAGTGTCTTGCGTTTGTTGAGCAGCTTGTTTTGCAACTTGCGTGTTTTGTGCTTATTGAGCTTGGAACTACTAAAGTGCCTTTTGGTAGGCTTGTTGAGCTGCTTGCAACGTGATGCTATATTTTTTGGTCATGTTTGGTCTTGGTGGTGGTGGTGGCAGATTTGGAATGGTTTTTGTTGTTGTGATGAAAGGCACCATTGTATTGATGATCGGGATTTTTTTAGTGGATGGTGTGATTGATATGCTTGGTCCTTGAGAGACCACGTTTATAGATGGTGTGGTAATTGCTTGGGTCACTTGGATGGTTGTCACCTATTGTTGTGATATCGATGGCAAGATCAAAGGATTTGGTATGATGTTTTGGTTTATGATTGGGGGGTTGTTCAGATTTTGTTGATTGATGGGTGGTAAAGGGGGTTTCCCTAAACTGAGAAGTGGTGTGGATGTTAATGGAAAAGGTGGAAGAGGTGGAAAGATGGGTGGTGTGTTCCCTTGAGGAAATTATGATAATGAGGGGTTAAAGATGCATCCTTGTCCAAATAACCCACCTTCTCCTTGTGAAATCATAGGGAGAGAGGTTTGTATGTTAAGAGGATATGTCTGTGTTGCATGAAAAGAGGATGGGTCATAGGGGTCATGAAAGGTGAGCAGGATCTATGGGTGTAGTGGATTCAATGGGATAGATTGACCCAAGATGGTGTTCACATCCAAATCTTGGTTGTTAACAAGGGGATGTGTTTGAAGTGTGTGAAGCAATGAGCTTCCGTTGTTGACAATAGGTTGAGTTGGAGAAATAGATGATGTGATTTGGGGGATGGTTTGATTGATGCTTTGAAATGGAGGTGTGGATGGTATTGGGGGAATAATCCCAAGAGGCTTCTCCACAATAGTGATTACATCATAGTCAGAAGGGAGTTTAGCCCCTTCTTTGGCCAATTCTAGCATGTATTGTGAGGGATTGAGTTTCATCATGGCATTGCCAATTTTGTGAGTCTTGGGATTTTGCACCATTTCAATAATCTCATCTTGAGTCATCCCTAAAAAATTGTTGGTGATGTCCTCCACTTGGCCACCTTCCTCTTGGTGATCTTGTGGAAGGGGAGGGAGATTGAGCGTGGGATGGCTAGACCCAATGGGATTTATCTTGGGTGTGGTTTGACTCAAGTCACTCGAAATGGATGTTTATTTGTTCATTTCCATGTTCTTCTTGTGTTGAGATCTAGTTTGGACCATAAAATGAGGATCAATTTTTAGGAATGTGGGAGATGAACCTCTTAATTCCTTGGATTGATCTAAACTTTAGGTACAAAAAAGAAAGTCTAAGATATTAAGGATCAAAAGGATGGTGATGAGATAATGAAAGATGGATGATTGGTGAATGATTGGAACTCTTAGGAAACCTTGAAGAGGATACTAAACTTTAGGAATTTTGGATTGATGTTTTGATTTGATTTTGGATTTTTATTTTGGATTGATTTGATTTGATTTTGATTTTGATTTTGATTGGATTTGGTATGGATAATGAACTCATAAACTCTAAAAGGTTGGATGTTGTCCTAGAGTAAACTTTTTCACAAGATGACAATTTAACTAAGTGTGTAAAGAAGGATTCATATACACACACCTAGTTAAACAAGATGATTTTGATTTAGATTTCAAGAGGATTTTCCCAAAGTTTAGCATGAAATATTATTTCAATATTTTCAAAAGTTGTTTGTGAGGTGAATTTTTATTTTGATGTTTGGAGGATGGATGAAGATGTTTTCATTTTTATCCTAAGAGACTTAGAGAGACTTTGTTTACTAGACCAAGGTGTTGAAGAACATACTATTACTTCCTATGTGAGATACTCAAAACTTTGAAAGAGACTTGGATTTTGACAATAGTAAAATGAATACAAATTTGGATTGTTCCTTGATGCATGTTTATAAAATTTGAAGATCAATCTTTCTCTAAATTCGTAAAGCATGGAAAAACATTTCTTCTGAGATTTTTGAATAAGACCTTTGGACTTTGGTTTTCAGATTTTGATCTTTTAGGAAATCATTTGGAAGAGCACATGTGTGGGGTCCAATTATTTCTTATCTTTGCTTAATGAGTTCTTTTTACCACAAACAAGTTCTTGATTAGGTTTTCAAACTAAATGTCTAATGTCCCAATTTCTTCTCATCCCTCAAAGTCCATTATGTGGAAATCAAGGAAATTAAGGAAAAAGTTCCCTAATGTTGACTTCAATGAAAGAAAATTGAGATGTAAATTCAAATAATTAGAAGCCTCTAAGGATAGAATCCCTAGGGAAAGAAATAGCACTTGGATTTTTTCAAAGGTATTTGCTTCCTCTAAAGGGTTTAAAATTTGACGATCATGGTTGAATGTTTGTTTTACAATGTTTAAGATCAAAGCAAAGTGTTTTGATTCCAAGACAATGCACAACCCTATGGATAGTCAAGAGACAATATTTGTTGAATCGTCACTTGGATAAATCCAGTTGCACTTATTCTTGGCAGATTTAAAAGCTTGACCACACTGGCTCCCCTCCATGACACTCACTTTTATAGGTCAGCCAAGATTTAGTACCCATGAAACTCCCATGGCATACTTCTCATCTCTACCAAGAACCACAAAAATGTGGGCCAACTTCAAAATGACCATTCTTGCACCAACAAATAAATAAGGATTTGGGCTTCGAAACAAATTGGTTCTTAGTCATGGTGATCAGGGACATGGCACTTTGCAAGCGTCCAACAAGCCACTAAAGGCTTTGATCAATCCTACTAGGGGCTCTTATACTTTTTAAGGTAGTACCCCATTCTAAAAGACACTGTACGACTAAGGACTACATACCATTGGACTTGACGATATAGTCTTATCCTTTTATATATGATGAGGGCGCAACCCGAGACTTAGAAAATAACCCAAAAACAAGAGAATAATTTTATTATTTAGAAAATGGAACTTCTTACATGCAGAGGATCTCAAATCCCCAAGTTCTACAACACATGCAAGTTACAGAAAGCTACAGAATAACCCTTTTGCAATATGCGAGCTTGTCCCTGAAAAGCTACCCAAAAATTAGAAACCTGCCCATAAATAGGGCTCCTCTTTAGTTTGGAGCCAAAACAACATTCAAATTTGAGTTTAGGTGGTTTGGCGCCAAAAAATTACAACTTGAAGTTCAAATTTCAAAAGAACATTTGCAATTATATCTTCTAGAAAGTGCGCCAACTTCCCGGGGCCATAACTTTTGATCCAGGGCTCTGATTCGCCAACCGTTTGAACCGTTGGAAAGGTCTCAAGTCAAGAACGCGCTCAAAATTTATGCCGATTTCAACAAGTTTCAGGGCCATTTGGGAACTCTAAGTGCCTC